>JAVTVY010027556.1:0-10461 GCA_036873755.1 Hanleya hanleyi
CCTATCCAGCGTGTGCAAACCAAAGTGTTCTCTGTGTCGGCTTGAAATATGAGCGCCAACAAAGAAAACCTGTTCCTAGGGGAACTACCCAAGCGATTGATCCTGGCCTGTGTGGAAAATACCAGTTTCAGCGGAGCCTACCCAGAAAATCCGTTTGACTTTCAACATTTCGGCATCAATTTTGTGGCCCTGCATGTGGATGGACAACAGGTGCCAGCCACGGCCTTAACACCGAACTTTGGGCGCAGGAATTTCATTCGAGCCTATCAGAGCCTGTTTACAGCCACCGGTCAAATCAACCAGGACGAAGGGAATTTCATCAGTCAGGAGCACTACGCGAACGGATACACGTTGTTCTGTTTCGATCTGACCCCCACCTTAGAGAACGACCATCAGCTGGCCCTGGCCAAGCAAGGCAATTTACGGGTGGAAATCCACTTTGCACGAGCCCTGGCGACCACTGTCAATGTGATCTGCTACGCCGAGTTTGACAACATCATTCAAGTGGACAAGGCGCGCAACCTCCTGTGTGACTTCTCCACCTAACATGGATACAGACCAGATAACCACCGTGCTGGAGAATGACCCAGAGACACGTATGGTCTTTCAAGGGGTGTTCGCCCGAGATGTGTTCCCATTAGACCGTATGTATCCTGCTGCTTACGTTGTTGTTGTTACTGAATAAAAAACAAAATGAGATCTCACCAAAAAAACCTGTCTTGTGTGTTTTATTCATAATGCATCAATGCCCAATGTGGAGATTCAGTCAAACTGAAATCAGTGGTGTAGGATGGGGCCAAAATGTAACCCATCAATGTTAGAATGCAAGAGCACTATAGTAAAAATAGAGAGCCAATGAAATCAGCCTACAGACCAAGTACGTGTTTTTGGTCTAGGTTTGGAGCGGGCATTTCATTGAGGTACGTGTATACGGTGAGTGAAGAGACTCGTCCAACACGTATAGATTATGTTGATGACTATAAGTTCTATGTAACCCATGAATGTTAGAATGCAAGAGCACTATAGTAAAAATAGAGAGCCAATGAAATCAGCCCACAGACCAAGTACGTGTTTTTGGTCTAGGTTTGGAGCGGGCATTTCATTAAAGTGCGTGTATACGGTGAGTGAAGACTCGTCCAACACGTATAGATTATTACTATAAGTTATATGAGCATAATGCATGAAAGTGGCTTTGAACACCGTATTAGCCAATCAGTGGCCTAGAATGGAGCCAAAGCTAACCCATTCATGTCCAGAAAACATTACCCGGGTGCACAAGAACCCGGATGTAGGAGCGGACGTCAGCGAAAGCACACCGTGAGTACCCCAATTCGATTGGCTGATTGTTCGACCGCTGATTGGTTCTTTTTCTCGACCGCTGATTGGCTCTTTTTCTCGACCGCTGATTGGTCCAAATGGAACTGCCCATCTTTCCCAGGTTCATCTAGAATCCCCTTTTTGTGCTCAAGCTCTGACTATCGCGATGTCGCAACATTGTCTCATTGGACATTGGACCGTTTGACCTGGATGTGACCATTTGACCTGACATGCGTCCACGCGCGCACTGCCGGTGATGACGCGCACTTCCGGAGAACCCGCGCGCTGCGGCCGGAGAACCCGCGCGCGCGCGCCGCTCGCGCTGGGGGGCCGGAACAAAACCCGGAGGTTGAACATACGGACGTCTAAGGGGAAAAATTGGAACTCTTCTATGTTTGGAGGTAGTTTTAGTGAAAAACCCGGAAGTATGGTCGTGTGGTCACAACCCCCACGTGACCTGCGCAGCAGAATGGAAACGACACCCTAGGGTAACTCCGTCACCTAGGCTTGACATGGATACCTCACTCGATCCCATCGACCCGCTAGGGGCCCACCTACACCCCAACACGTCTATTTCTATACTACGGCCAGACTGCGTGTGCGCAGAATGCCGATAGTTCAACCCCACACCCAGCCCATCAGATGCCCCTTCACGAATGCTTCACTTTGATACCTCACTCGACCCCATTGGGCCATTCGTGGCTCCCCTAGCTCCAAAACGTCTAGCGGGACCCATACAGGGTCCAGTTTTCGACACTAGGTGACCACATCCCGACAAAAATGGCCAGTTTTCGACACCGGATGTGCCGCCATCTTGAACATACATGCCGCCATCTTGGATATGTCCCATAATGCACCGGGTCAAAATACTCGCTTCTGATTGGACGAGAGCTCCGTGGCGGATTTGAAATACTCGCTTCTGATTGGACGAGAGCTCCGCATTGCATCTGCGCATGCGCAGAATGATATTCCTACCGCACACCCAGCCCATCAGATGCCCATTCACGAATGCTTCACTTAGATACCTCACTCGACCCCATTGGTCCATTAGGGGCTCCCCTACATCCCAACACGGCTATTTTCATACCCTTGGGCCACCGCGCATGCGCAGAATGCCGATAGTTCAACCCCACACCCAGCCCATCAGATGCCCCTTCACCTAGGCTTCACTTGGACCATTAGGGGCTCCCCTACATCCCAAAACGTCTATGCGCATGCGCAGAATGGTGACAACGCCCGTGCCGCTAGTCCAGTCAGATGCCCCTTCACATAAGCTTCACTTTGATACCTCACTCGACCCCATTGCACCATTAGGGGCTCCCCTACATCCCAACACGGCTATTTTCATACCCTTGGGCCACCGCGCATGCGCAGAATGCCGATAGTTCAACCCCACACCCAGCCCATCAGATGCCCCTTCACCTAGGCTTCACTTTGATACCTCACTCGACCCCATTGGACCATTAGGGGCTCCCCTACATCCCAAAACGTCTATGCGCATGCTCAGAATGGTGACAACGCCCGAGCCGCTAGTCCAGTCAGATGCCCCTTCACATAAGCTTCACTTTGATACCTCACTCGACCCCATTGCACCATTAGGGGCTCCCCTACATCCCAAAACGTCTATTTCCATACCCTTGGGCCACCGCGCATGCGCAGAATGCCGATATGTCAACCCCACACCCAGCCCATTAGATGCCCCTTCACATAAGCTTCACTTGGATACCTCACTCGACCCCATCGGACCATTTCATCTAGGGACTACTTTTTCTCCGCGGAAGCTTTTTCCCGAGACCGAATCACCGCCAAAACCGCGGCCAAACCGCATCACCGCGGATGAATACATCCTGGATACATCCCCTGCAGCAATTGGAACTCTCCTGGATTGGAGGTAGCTTTTGGTCATCCTGCCGGAACTATAGTTCACTTGACCTCTCTCTCCGCCACGTGACCGCCACAAATTATGCAAATTTCTGAGGTCAATAGGACTCAGATTGGCTTTTGTCTACTCCGCCATTTTGGTCCCACTCCCACATCAGCCGCCATCTTGGTCCCACTCCCACAGCCGCCATTTTGGTCCCACTCCCACAGCCGCCATTTTGGTCCCACTCCCACACTTGCACTCAGTGACCCCTCCGCCACAAATCCGCCACAAATGCACTCAGATTCAGGGGTCAATGTGCGCCATTTGAGGTTATATATACTACTACTGTAGGTGGTGTCAGCGTCTGCATTGCACTTGGAGTCGAAGTCTCCACTGCAGCTGGTGCAGCCGAAGTCTGCACTACGGGTGGTGGTGGTGTATAAGTCGACACTGCAGTTGGTGATGCCGAATTTTGTACTACAGGTGGTGAACAGTCTGCACTGCAGGTGGTGGTGTTGAAGTCTGCACTGCAGATGATGTCGAAGTCTGAACTGTCGCGGGTGGTGTTGAAGTCTGCACTGCCGGTGGTGTTGAAGTTTGCACTGCCGGTGGTGTCAAAGTCTGCACTGCCGAGGGCGGTGTCGCAGTCTCCACTGCAGGCGGGCCTGGGTCAGTTCCAGGCATATCTGCTTCTGCACGGGTTGCCTCTACGAAAAATCGAAATAATTTATGTCAATGTTTCTTCAAGTAAACTGAAATCATTAATAAATTATTATACAGTAATGTAGAATTGCAAGAGCATTCTACATTAGTTACCTCTTCTGCAAGCTTATATTTGAGAAAGAGTAGCATCAAGATATGTGTGAAGGAGTTGGTGGGTGGACGAGTGGGAGCAATTACTTGTCAAGCCAGAAAGCTCGATTCAACGATGGTGCAGTGCGAAGCAGCTACTTTGTCAAGCAATCTGCCTTGGAGAGTGAGTACATCTTTCTTTGAGTACACAACTTATTATGCTCAAAACAGCCATCATCGCTTTTGTTCCACCTTTATCACAACACACTTATGGACATTATCTTAACATATCAGATGTGCAATAACACCTGTGTGTTAGTACACTGAACTGAATTATTCCCACGAAGTAGGCTCTCATTTACAAATTGTCCGGTAACGAGTGAGTCCATCCGAATCCTTTCGTCGGCAAAATAAGGAGAACCGTTGATATTATAACCTTGATTTTTTTAATAAACGTGCATTAGGGAACTGTTACCAGCAAGTTCTGAGCTGACCTACTTAGGTGACCTATGAACCTCGAAATTTTGAGAGGATTTCAGGTTATTTCTAGATAGAGGGCCCCCAAGTCATCACCCGACCGTCTCCCGTATTCCTAGGAACCGTTGACATTAGAACTCTGATTTTTGGCATGAGTTGATGCAACCTACATGTGACCTACTTCCTGACCAGGTGACCTACTTTCTGACCCAATTTCTGACCTAATTAGGTGAGCTAAAAACCTCGAAATTGGCAAAAACATGTCTTGCTATCTGTTGTCCCAGTATTGCTACTTGCAAGAACAGTTTCATCAATTAGTGTCATTGAATCCATATAGCAAACTGTTGGAGTCTTCCCATCTGCGCACAGCTTATGTCAAGGCAGTTGCTAGATCTGTTGTAAAAAAAAATATATATACCGCAAAATTAATATTACAAGTCTGAATGAAACCAATAAAGTTGCATATTTTTGTTGGTTTTATTAAGTAAATATGCAGTTATGCAGTGCTCTGAAAAAAGTACGCAATTCCAGTGTCGTCTCAAAATGATGATTATACTAAACAAATTTCCAACAAAGAAAAACGATACCTGGTGAAAACTATTCTGATGCCTAATGAATAGCCATGCTTACCTGTGACTTCCCAACCGTGCCAACATTCAAGCAAATAAAGTGTGAACGTTACCGCTCCTCACAACCTGTACAAGCGCGTTTTAAGTGAGAGTTCGATAAAATTCATCTGAGAAGAGGTGAACTGTTTTTATTTTCGTCGATTAGACTTCCTGGCATATCTAAATTGCGTCTAGAATAGAGCAGCATCTTTTTTTCAACAGCTGTTCTGGTACTAACAATCACACGGAATGGATCGGCATCTTGATGTGTTCTATGGTTATTGGGTTGTTCCGTGCGATTAAAAAAAGAAAGAAAAACTACGCCACAGAAAACGAATTTCGAGCGGAACCCTTCATTTTCACTCTGAGCTAACCCTTCTGACCTCCAAGATCGGAGAGTATCTCTTAGATGTACAATATCGATTGTATGCAATGATTTGTGAAACAGACATCTCTTCAGGTTTAATAATCACAAAATACAATGAAAATCGGACAGATAACTGTAGAGTTTTGCTCGATTATATTCTGATATACGTGCAGTTTGCATTGAGTTAACATGTGTCAGTAGCTGGAGCCGACCCAGTTGACGTCACTAGCCAGTGCCTCGTGCAAAACATCAGGGGTTATGAAAAAGGTGTATACGGCGATTAAATCGAAGATTTGAACCTCCATATTTGGTACCTGGACTAAACTCGTAGAGGGCTACAAGATAGCGCCACTGTGTACTGTGTTTCCAATGCAACACCAGGGGACGCTGTTCTGAATAAGGAAATGAATAAGGGAATAGTCTTATTAGTGACAAGGAGAGGTAAATCTTCGGTACTTCTATGCGGGTAACAAGCCATTCGACAAGCCATTCAACATCGCGAATATTGTCTCACAGGAGATGGCCCTGATCTAACTGGAGACCTTGGAATGGGTCCACCATGAACGTCTCAATGCCAAATGTCAGGTGGACATGAAGACCAGGTGACTTTTTTCATGGCTAAACACATCGACCACCCGATCCGTTGACATGATTGGATGCCCGAGAGTCATTTCCGGGAAAAAACTTATTTTCACGGACATGATTACTTCCTATAAATACGAGAGCGAGTCACATCGTGTGTCATTGGCGCACTGGCCATGAGCAAAAATATAATACGTGCGTTTCTCAGCCTGAGCCTCGAGGTCTTTCTGAACATCTATGATGATAAGGTCGATATCATGGAAACTGGAAACTTCCTCGATACGGAACCTACACAAACTCGACCTGCTCAAATACGTCTGTCCCGGGAGGGTTGGATCAAATTCAAACGAGTGTTGTCTGACGAACTGGAGGGCAGCCTCATCCACTTGTGCGATGATATGCACGTCCGACGCGGCCACTTCGTTGCTCATTTGGCTCGACTAAATGGCGGTACAGTGCATTTTACCCTCTACCCTTTTCTATGGTCCGCGTTGGAAGATGTCGTGGCGGATGTGTATCAGGTGCTCACAGAGCAGATGAGCTAGACTGAGCTCATGCCATAGACGATGCGCTGGCAGAACGCAAAGAAAAGACCAAGAAAAGAATTTCGACCCCAGTGCAATTGGAGCGATATGCAAGAGGTGGGGAAAAGACATACATAAACAATAGAGCCCGGTTCCTTCATCAGTCATCATGTATTATAGTTCCTGGAATCCGACCATCTATAGTAGGCTGACGAGCGGCAAAGCCCTAGGGAATACCACGTGACCAATTCTGAGATAGGTTAAAAATAAGACACCTATACCTCACCTCGAGCTGCCCATTTTCACGGAACCAGATCATCGATGGATGTATCGAAACCCAGTGGCAAGCAGGTTCAGTCCAGATAAGCGCCGTCGCCAAACACAAGGATGGTAAATCTCTTGATCTGCATCGATATCCTGTCGATTTATGCGTGGGTCGTACCCATCCGGACGAATACAAGCGTCTAGTTCGTCCTTTAAAGAATTTCTGCGTCTATAATCCAAAAACTGGGGAGAATCTCGTGGCTGCGTTCAAGGCGGGTCACCCTTTCAATGGTTTCTGAAAGCCCAGACGTACAACGAGACCAAAGCTTCCGTTGTGGAAATGTTGAAGCAGACGTTCAAAGGCTGTAGGTACAAATATTTCAGAATATAAGGACGTACATCGATGTCCTCCAAAGGCTAGTCGAGGGTTACAACTGAGCATATCACCGGAGTATTCAGAGAGCACCCATCGCCGTTATCGAACGTAGCACAGCCCGAAATCCGTCGTGTCTAGTACCCCACTAACCACGTCCATGACCGAAGGAGGTGTTCAAGATCGGGTTCCCCGTAAGGATCAGTAAAATACAAGAGTTACCTCCTCAACTGGAGCGATGACTGTTTTTTGATCAAACGCCGTTTACCCCGACAACTACCACTGTATGAACTGGAATACCTTCAAGGAGAACCCTTGCAAGCGACAAGAAAGAATTACAGCGATTGATGAATCAGTGCCAGACTACTACACCGTGGAACGCATCCTGAAAACCGAGCGACGGCGAGGCCGAGTTCGTTGAATTACTGGGTCACGGCTCACCAGGAGAAACGATCATAAAACCAAAAACCACAGCTGTCAGCGTTCATATCACGCTCGACCACGAAGATACAGCCGTCTCTGAATCCAGCGTTTCTCAAACAGCGCAAAGCACAAGTGGGCTTTACAGTAACACTGCTAACCTGCTGGGCCTATTGTATGGTTTGGTTTACGACAAGGCGTACATCAGCACTCTACTCATTCCGAATAGGACACAGCAACCGGGCGCGAGTGCAAATCAGACGAGTCTAGAAGTCCCATCCACGTTAGTGCCAATGAAACCTAACCCGGACCCAGAGACCACCACACCGAGCCCAGTGGACCTGATCGACATCGCGCCTCACATCGAGTACTGCAGTGAACACTTCGCCTGAATACCAGCCGACACGACCACCCACCGTGAATGCGCTGAATGCACAAACACCAGTGCTCTGACGATGCCGACGCCGTTATACCCGATTCGTTATAGTCAGCTAAAACGTCAGCGCATAAACATCCAACCAAGGACCCCAGGTGACAACATCCCTTCAACTGCCTCATTGCGAGGCCGACGGGCTCAGGCAAGACGAACTTCATCCAGAAACTCGCTCAACACGCCAACAGCATGATTAGACCACCCATCGCCCGGATCGTGCGATCGTGCAAGAGGCAATTCCGGCACATAGAGAGAAATATATAAAGGCACCCCACAGTGGCTCCCCCATCTGGTGTGTGTGTGTGATGGAGATAATAAAAAAATCCTTGTTGATTTTGTCTTTGTAGTCATAACAGTGTGGTTAGAACAAAACAGAGGGTTGTGGGTTCTAGCCTTAGTTCTCCACGATATCCGCTCGAGTACGGAAGCCCGCACCGACGCTCCGAGTACCGATAACGGCTCCAATGACTTGGTTTGCAACATTGTGCACGGGGTGGGTTCCCACTTTGTGCGGTGTCTGCTTGAGATAGACACAAGCTGTTTAAAGACAGTGTTCATGTAACGCCTGTTCAGAAGACCAAGTTGAACAAGTATAAGACAGATCTCCGATCCCTGGTACAGAAGCGGGTCTCTCAAGGCAAGAAGAAAAATATGTTACAGAAGGGCGGCTTTCTCGGTGCCATGTTAGCCCCGCAGACAGCTTCCGTGCTAGGTCCACCAATGGGTGGGTTTTACGGTCGAAAATGAACCATACCATAAAATTGGCCCTGGTGGTCCCACGACTGCTCCAAATTCGCCAATCTCCGTATCCGATTCCAACTTCAGTGAAGAAAATCAACACGCTCGATGAAGAGACATGCGACACATCTTGTAGAGGAACGATTTAAGCGAACGTTTGGAAAGTACAACAATAACGCCCTTGAACGGTAAATGACGTTTATTGTGTTCAATACCAAGGCCACTTCACACAGTATAAAGTATTTCCTAGCATTTCTTACTTTAGAAATTACACATGTACAAGACAGCACCAAAAACAAGACAAATGAGCATAATAACTACACAAAAATAGATATGTTGAAGAAAATTTAAGGATGTGATACTCATAAGAAATATAACATTTTTTTCTAATATTTCTGTCGAGAAATAAAATTATCTTGGGTAAACATGTTCTTAATTCATCCATGGTCCTGCCCTTTCAAAAGCAGTGAATTTGATTTGTGGCTCGCACCGCCAACGCAGACCAGTACCGAACAGGTGCAGCAACAAAGATGCAGGGCCAATCAAATTCACCATCAGCGCCCTACGCGTGTTTAGCTTTTATGAGAAAGCCAAGATCGTCAGTGGGAACGGGACCGACATCGTCGATCGGGCAACGGTGGGGCCGACAAATCTCTGAATGCACTCTATGTTTCAGCATGCGGATATTTCGCTCAGCTTAGTGACTCGACCACCATGTATCTCTTTCGGGCCTACATCGAGACGTTGTTATTGTACGACGAGTCTCAGTTGACAGCACCTTTGTTCTATCGAGACACTTTCCGGCACATGGGCATGTCCAGGCCCGTAGTCAAGGGGGTTTTTCTGGGTTCGGGCGAACCCCCCTTTCGGAAATATTATATATTTTTCTCATATAAATGCCCTTTTCAAACTGAAGCGAACCCCCTATTTGCCCCTTTTCCCATACAGCGAACCCCCTGATGTGCCCTTTTGGAGTGTAGGCGAACCACCCCTCAGTAAATCCTGGCTACGGCCCTGATGTCGGATATCTAAATAGGATGAATAAAAATGAGTTTTACAGCGAACAGCCGGTCGGCGCCCTCATGAGTCGGCTGCATGTGGATATATTCATGTAAACCCTTTGGAACAAGATACCCATCTATCTCCGGCTGTTACGAGCACCTCCAACCTTTGGTGGCCAACGACGTAGACGAACACGTTAATGATTACAAAATGGTCACCCAAGACGCAGGGCTGTATGTCCGTAAAGTGAAACTGAATGATTTCGTATAGTTGGGACACTTCAAAGCCTTGAAGAAAAAAAACCAACCCTATCCGACGTGCGCAAACCAAAGTGTTTTCTGTTCCAGCAGGGAATATCATCGTCAACAAAGAAAAGTTATTATTGGAAGAACTATCCAAGCGCTTGATACGGGCCTGAGTGGAGAATATCCAGCGAACCTGTTTGACTTTAAGCAGCTCCATATCAATTTTGTCGCTATGCATGTGGATGAACAGTAGTTCCTGGTAGCGCCCTCACATCAAACTTTTCTCAGGGTATTTTTATCTTGAATTATCAGAAACTGATTGCAACAACAGGTCAAATCTCGACCTGACGGCCGAACGCACAGAGACCTGGTGTTGAGTACTGCCTGTTTCATCTGTACCATTGTTGCCGTAGACTGAACCTACCTACTGCGGTGCAGGTGTTTGACGAGTATCC
>JAVTVY010027557.1:0-11199 GCA_036873755.1 Hanleya hanleyi
AAATACCTTTTTTGGTCCGATTCGAAAATACAATATGGTCACAAGGCGGCCATCTTGGATTTCCCCATGAAACATTGTTATCGCGAATTCTCAGGAACTACTGCATGGATCTTTCTCAAATTTGGTACACAGGTTCCCCTTGGGGTCTAGTTGTGCAAGATACCCTTTTCAGTCCGATTCGAAGATCCAATAGGCTCACAAGGCGGCCATTTGGATTTCCCCATGAAACTTTGTTATCGTGATTTCTCAGGAACTACTGCGTGGATCTTTCTCAAATTTGGTACACAGGTTCCCGTTGTGGGCCATCAAGCGGCCATCTTGAATTTCCTCATGAAACTTCTTTATCGTGATTTCTCAGGAAGTGCTGCATGTATCTTCTCAAATTTGGTACACAGGTCCCACATGGAGCCTAGTTGTGCAAGATACCTGTTTTGGTCCGATTCGAAAATCCAAGTTAGGTTTCAAATTAATATGATATTCCCGAGTGGTGACGTTGCATTTCAAGAGTCGGCGGATCAAACGGTGGGGCATATTCTATATATTTACTATTGGTAATATCCATACCTTCACCTTCTGTATCAAGGAGTTCAAATGATTCCGAATTAAAATGTATTTCTTCAAATTTTAAATCAGCTGACTTTACTCCATGCCGTTGCAAGTAAACTGTGCTACTGTTTCGTCTGCCGACAGGCCGGCTACATGAAGGGATGTCACTCTTGTGGCACAACGGTACAACTCTACAACTGTAGACTACTGCGTGTTTCGATCCAAGGGAGATAATCAGGATTCAGACACTTTCAAAGTTTCAACATTACTGCACGGACCGGATCCCTTCAGTATCAAGTTTGTACCATCTTACTATTTTCGAGCATGGTATCTTAAAATAGATATATCAAACTAGCCCAGTAAACAGAATAGAATTAGCATTCGTTTCTAATTATAAAATCTTAAGTATGTTTCATAACTCACCCCAAAGTGTCAAAGAGATTTATCTTCGCTTCCAGTACCCAATGATGACACGTGCAAAAAAAATACTACAAAACGAAGATGAAGGATCCTCCGGACATTCACTTTCAGACTAACTTTACTCATTTCACTTGTACTATAACAGCCGACATCTAGTACAGTTTCTAGAAATCTTGAAACTCCTCAAACCTAGACAGATAATATCTTGATGTTTTCCAGTGTCCCTTTTTCGATCTCTTTTGCTCAAATTCGAAATTCTGCAAACAAAATTACAAGCCAATCGTTTGTTCTAAGTTATAATGGACAAAAAGATCCTCTTGTCATTAGCTTACAATTATCGGACAATGGTGGGCGCCAATATCGTTCAGGATCTCTCGTTAAGATTGCACGAGACATTAAAAGACATGAAAACTCCTGGGATAAAAGGGTTAATGGCTGAGCATCGTGGACGTCTAGTGAAGCAAACGCCTAAATATGGGGTAACCTGGTAAATGCAGGAATACCCAGAGAAATAACCTGCAATGCCAGAGGTCGTACGGCTTATATTTCTCATCAAAACAATAAACCGACATATATTTATAACCATCAAAACATGAACCAGCCCTGGTGTGTATTTTATGTTATGAGAAACTCGCACTGAAACATATTTTTAGCCCACCAGCACCAGATGGTGGACTGTTCAAATCGCTTTTCGTCCGTGGTCCATCGTCCGTCCGTCCGTGGTCTGTCGTCCGTCCGTCCGTCCGTCGTCCGTTCGTCCGTCATTCCGTCCGTCATTCCGTCCGTAAACAATTCTTATTATCACGATTTCTCAGGAACTACTGCATGGATCTTTCTCAAATTTGGTACACAGGTTGCCCTTGGGGTCAAGTTGTGCAAGATGCCTTTTCTGATCCGATTCGAAAATCCAATATGGCCACCAGGCAGCCATCATGGATTTCCCCATGAAAAATTGTAATCGTGATTTCTCGGGAAGTACTTCATGGATCTTTCTCAAATTTGGTACACAGGTTCCCCTTGTAGTCCAGTTGTACAAGATACTCTTTTCTGTCCGATTCGAAAATCCAATATGGCCATCGGCCGGCCACCTTGAATTTCCCCACGAAACTTTGTTATCGCGATTTCTCAGGAACTACTGCATGGATCTTTCGCAAATTTGGTAAACAGGTTGCCCTTGGGGTCTAGTTGTGCAAGATGCCTTTTCTGATCCGATTCGAAAATCCAATATGGCCACCAGGCAGCCATCATGGATTTCCCCATGAAAAATTGTAATCGTGATTTCTCGGGAAGTACTTCATGGATCTTTCTCAAATTTGGTACACAGGTTCCCCTTGTAGTCCAGTTGTGCAAGACACCCTTTTCGGTCCGATTCGAAAATCCAATATGGCTACCAGGCGGCCATCTTAGATTTTCCCATGAAACTTTGTTATCGTGATTTCTCGGGAAGTACAGCGCGGATCTTTCTCAAAGTTGGTACACAGGTTCCCCTTGTGGTCCAGTTGTGCAAGATGCCTTTTTGGTCTGATTCGAAAATCCAATATGGCCACAAGGCGGCCATCTTGGATTTCCCACGAAACATTGTTATCGTGGTTTCTCAGCAAGTACTGCATGGATCTTTCTCAAATTTGGTACACAGGTTCCCTTGTGGTCCAGTTGTGCAATATACCTTTTTGGTCCGATTCGAAAGTACAAGCGTCTAGTCCGTCATTCATAATCCAGCCGTCGTCCATTAGAGAATATCCGCGTCCATAATCCAAAGACCTATTCCATATTCCATATAACAGTATGACTGTTCATATGAGATATGGCCAACAGGCGTCCATTTTGAATTTCCCCATAAAATTTTGTTATCGTGAATTCTCAGGAGCTACTTCATGAATCTTTGTCAAATTTGGTACACAGGTTCCCCTTGTGGTCTAGTTGTGCAAGATAGCTTTTCTGATCAGAGTCCAAAATCCGATATGGCCACCAGGCGACCATCTTGGATTTCCTCCATGAAACTTTATCAGGATTTCTCAGGAAGTACTTCATGGATCTTTCTCAAATTTGGTACACTGGTTCCCCTTGGGGTCTAGTTGTGCAGGATGCCTTTTTCGGTCCGATTCGAAAGTCCAGTATGGCCACCGGGCGGCCATCTTGAATTTCCCCATGAAACTTCGTTATCGTGATTTCTCAGGAAGTACTGCATGGATCTTTCTCTAATTTGGTACACAGGTCCCACATGAAGCCTAGTTGTGCAAGATACCTGTTTTGGTCCGATTCGAAAATCCAAGTTAGGCTTCAAATTAACATGATATTCCCGAGTGGTGTCGTTGCATCACAAGATTCGGCAGATCAAACGGTGGGGCATATTCTATATATTTACTATAGAGAATATCCATACCTTCACCTTCTATATCAAGGAGTTCAAATGATTCCGAATTAAAATGTATTTCTTCAAATTTTAAATCAGTTGACTTTACTCCATGCCGTTGCAAGTGAACTGCGCTACTGTTTCGTCTGCCGACAGGCCGGCTACATGAAGGGATGTCACTCTTGTGGCACAACGGTACAACTCGACAACTGTAGACTACTGCGTGTTTCGATCCAAGGGAGATAATCAGGATTCAGACACTTTCAAAGTATCAACCTTACTGCACGGACTGGATCCCTTCAGTATCAAGTTTGTACCATCTTACTATTTTCGAGCATGGTATCTTAAAATAGATATCTCAAACTAGCCCAGTAAACAGAATAGAATTAGCATTCGTTCCTAATTATAAAATCTTAAGTATGTTTCATAACTCATGCCAAAGTGTCAAAGAGATTTATCTTCGCTTCCAGTACCCAATGATGACATGTGCAAAAAAAATACTACAAAACGAAGACGTAGGATCCTCCGGACATTCACTTTCAGACTAACTTTACTCATTTCACTTGTACTATAACAACCGACATCTAGTACAGTTTCTAGAAATCTTGAAACTCCTCAAACTTAGACAGATAATATCTTGGTGTTTTCCAGTGTCCTACAAGCCAATCGTTTGTTCTTAGTAATAATGGACAAAAAGATCCTCTTGTCATTTGCTTACAATTATCGGAGAATGGTGGGCGCCAATATCCTTCAGGATCTCTCGTTAAGATTGTAAGAGATTGTTTCATCGAGCAGCTACTTTAGAAGATCTTTTTGATCGGGTAAAAGAAGATTTAATTTTAGATTATTTGAGAGAAATCAGTTTGTTACATAACATTTAATTACAGGTTTTAAAGTGTTGTGTTGATCACCTTTAGGTTGTGTGGATCACTTTTAGATTGTTACATTTTACTTGATTTGTTGACATATTTTGATTATTGCTGTACGAGACGTTAACCCTATCTGGCCTGGGCTTTTGGGGACCTGTCTAGGCCTTGGTGGGGGAGGGGGGCGGAGGCCGAAATGCCCCCCTTCACTAATTACTCTTCTTACCCCTTGAGCTAGGGGACTGAAACTGACGACACTATACCCTTGGGTCAAGCTCTACCATAAAATGTAAAACAAAATCCAAGATTTGATGACGTCACAGTGACGCCATCTTCAAAAACGGCATTCTTTGGTCGATTTTTTCCATGATAAATTAGTCAATATTAATGTGATGTGAAATAAAATAGTTTTTACCCACTTCTCGTCGCAGAAAATCAGAAGTTGTGAAGAAAAATTACGAAAACATCGCTTTTCTGGTACCCTATGTGGCCGCCATCCTGAATTTACCCATGATCCTCTCCTCGGGGGGTTATGTAAATAGGCTCAAAAATGACCGCAATATGATAAACTATAAAGTCACGGAGTCTCAGCTCTTGATTTTTTGTCGTTCCGGAGATGGCGCAGAAAGTCTGGCAGGGGAGCCATTTTGCCCCCCACCACCAGGCATGGTAGGGTTAAAACATAATTTTCTCTCTGTGTCTCATTTGTCCCCAGTTTGACAGTTCAGAGGCCTTATTCACAATGGCTTGTATTTGAGTAGGTAAACCACATTTAGTGTCATCGTGGGCAAAGGGTGCTATTCAGGAACAATGTCAGAGTATGCGTATCACCATCTTAAATCAAATGTTTCTGTTCAGTCAGCTTTATATCTCCATTGAACCAATATTAACGGTAGGAGAATGTTTGCTCGTTTAATTACTAGTACCTGTAAACTAATAAATAAGCATAAAATAAACCAGTTTTCCCTAATTATTACATCATATTTCTCACAAAAAGAATCGATTTACACGTGATGCTATGCTTCAGTTGAAAGTTGTAGTTTGAATTGTTTTTCTCTTTTTTTTCTCAAATAAATTTATTCTGGCCTAGGCGAAATATTGTGTATCTAATTTCGCGCGTCCCAAATGTTAGCATTATCTGGTAAGGTATGGGGAGCCTACCCCCAATTCCGGTGCAAACATTTTCGCATCGGCATTTAACTGAAACAGAAATGAAACGCCGACTGAAAAACTCCAGCTATATTATGATCAAATTGCGTATATTGGCATAGCCTCATTGGCAAAATTTTTGGCCACTGTAGAGTTCCTCGATTTTGTATGCTTCGTGTTCAATTAGTCGCTGTTTTTCTTTGTTTTTACGATGGTAGATTCAAGAACATTTTCTTCAAATATTCGGTTTATTTGATCAGCACGGTGAGTACCGTGTTACGCATTTTAACAGACGCTGCCCTTTCTACACAGATGGTAGCTTCGTCTGCGTTGGAAAATAAAGGAATGAAATTTGATCAGCTTAAAATGTATTGTCTTGCGTGCACACAGATGCTTGTGTTTCACCATTCATAACTCCCATTGAAAAGGTACATATTTTATTATTCATGAGGAGATGTTTTTCAAGACACGCATGATCGCATAATATGGTGTGTCAGGTCGAGGCGAGTGCTAATCCCGGAAAAGGATTGTTAATATTCCGCTTAAGCTAACAATCCAGAATAATGATCTATAATCAATTTACCCATACACATGTGTGGTTTATTTACTTTCATCATATATTATAATTGTTAATCGGAACGGAGCGAATGAAATTTAATGGATTTGCGTCCAGGCATGACGTGCCGTTAATAACCCATGGAACGAATAACACAAAATACTATTATATTCCAACGGCGGAAAGTTTACACTATAATTTCAATATTTGCATGACTCCACCAAAATGAATCACACATATAAATGCTGCGTGGCAGGTATTCATTCATATAGACTAACCCGAGAACTTTGAACTTGCATTCAATACTTAGTGCATAAGATGCTGGTTGTATAGTATGGACCTGCAGGAATGTCCTTTCAGGTAGACAAGCATATAGTGGCATGATGGGACTCGTAAATGAATGCACACCACGGTGATTTACTAATGACATTGAATGCACCTTCTATACTCTTTCATCTCGCTTATCACACGAAAGTTGAGTGTTACATTATATTTCGCGTGCTGCCGGAGTGTTACTATCTAAGAACAAACACAGTTGAGAGATAGCAGGTAAGTCACATTAGATCGTTTCCGTACTTTGTGTGGGCCATTGATAATAATCCTCTATTCTCCTTGCTAATGTAAGATTATATATCTCACCAATTTGTTAATGTTTAATTACTTTTTTATATTACCCCTCAGCCCATAGGGCTGTGGGGTCTTGTCGTTGCCATGTACGTACGTCCGTCCGGACGTCCGTCCGTCCGTCCGTCAACATTTTCTTGTCCGCTGAATATCTGCAGATCTATGAAGGCGGGCCTGACCAAACTTTAGTGAGAGCTTCCTGAATGTTGACTGAAGAAATGATTAGATTTTCAGATGGCTATGATGATTTCGTGATTTTTAATTATATTTTTTATTATTTATTGATGGCTCAGCTTTTGCAATGTTATCTATGCCCATCAACATGTTCTTGTCCGCTGAATATCTGCAGATCTATCAAGTCAGGCCTGACCAAACTTTGGTGAGAGCTTCCTGAATGTTGACGGATGAAATGATTAGATTTTCAGATGGCTGTGATGATTTCATGAAGTTTAATTATTTTTTTTATTTTGTTTATTGATGGCTTGGCTTTTTGCACTGTTATCTATGCCCATTGGGAACCCTTGGTTGTATGTTTCATTGTGACTTTTGAAGATTCCCTGATACAAGAAAGCCTGGGCCATTCAAGATTACCATTGGATGGAACTCCCCAATTCCCATATATTCTGAGAGCTTACATGATGCTTCACTTGTTCAACCTATGCACTACCCTTGGGGGGATTTCTCCACCCCTGGGGCACTAAATGTTAAAGTTTTGGACTTCTTTCCTATTCACAGCTTCTCAGCCTGCAGTGTACATAGCTTTTTCACACACATGCTGAATCACCTAATTTTTCCCCCCTTTTATAGTAATAACTAACGGGTTGGTGACATTATTTTATTTCCCAAGTACAAGAGAAAATAACCGGCGAGGGGGTCCCCGCAGTATCGAACCCCTGTTAGGTTTGAATTTCATGTCGCCTTAAATGAAGGACAACATTTTTCTTCAATTTTGCTACATGTACATCGATTTATCAGAAAGCTTTTGCACAAACCATATTTTATTTCAGAAGTATAATATGAAATAACTGGCAGGGGAATCCCTGCAGTATCGAACCCCTGTTAGTGTGAATTTCGCGTCGCCTTAATTGAAGGACAACATTTTTCTTCAATTTTGCTATTAAATCATTCTACTCCACATCATATGATTTATCTTAAAGCTTGCACAAAACATATTTATTTCAGAACTGTAGTTTGAATTTAGCTGTTAAATCATTCTATTTTACATCATATGATTTATCCTAAAACTTTTGCATGAACCATATTTGTGTCCACACATTTAACTGGTACAACATAATGCTTCAATTTTTGTCACCAAACATGTTACTGTACCTTGGAAATTATTTAAAACGAGTGATTAGGAGAGTGTCAATCAGTGTGTTTCTATGCCATTAAACTTATCACACTTGTGCAATGCATAAATTGCCACTGATAAAGCTACACTTTCTTGCATGCTGTAATCCCAGCACACCACTCACGTGAAAACGAAGTCTATTATATCTATCACTTTCATTTTTTGTTTCATTTGAGTTTTGGGTGCCCATACATTTTTCGGAATGCAGCCCTGATCCTACTTGACTAAAAAAAACAGGCTGAGGGGTTGCCTGCAATTCATTTTAATTCTAAAGCCGTTTTCTTTCAGCTGAATATGCATCGTTTAAATAATGTTTTGGGGATTAATTTTCACAAAACCGGACGACAAAATAAACGCTTTTCATGGCTTGGGTTTCTCACTGAATTTGAAGACATCTTACTTAAAAAAATTCAGTGGTGTTTCAGTAATTATTTATTTACTGAGTTGAGGATGTGTATAAAAAACTAACGAAAACTTTCGTTTGAAAGCGAAAATGTGGTCCGAAATACTCCAATGTAGTAAATTTCAACATTTTAACAAACCCCGATAATACTTTTCATTTCTTTGTTTCTAATTTTAGTATCTCCTGGAATACGCTTCAGATCTTACTATTCAGTAGCAACTTCGTACCATGTTATTGAAAACAGTTATCGACTGCAAATTCTGTTTTGCTATATCTATTTTGCTGGCCTGTGTAGCAATAAAATATTGCAGGGAAAGTTATGTTTATGGCTCACAGAGAGATACGGCGTTACAAATGTTCTTATTTAGAGGGGCAGATAAACGTCCATGATAATACCATGGAAATATTGCATACAGTATATCACCTGATCTTAATTGGGGTTTCCGAAAGCACACATAATTATAACAGCAATCTCTATGCGAAATGATTAAGTTTCCAATTACGGAAACCCGCCGGAAACCTATTGGAAACTTTGTGGCTAGTTTCCAATAGGTTTTCGGCGGGTTTCCGGAATTGGAAACTTGACTATATCACACAGTGAATATGTCGTTGAGGTGAGATAAGATAATTTGGTATACTGGGTAACTTGTTTAGCGAAAGGCAAGTCTACCACGAGGCCCACTGGTAATGATCGGGCTTCAGAGGAAATGATTCACTTTGTTTGTGTGAGTTGTTGTCGTGTAGAACTATTCTTCACGATTAGCATGATAATTTCTCAATTCGTTTCTAGTAAAGCCGAATATGACGTACGTTCTAATGGGTCAATGGAATTAGTTTAACAATAGTATGATCGTATTTCATAAGGTATGTCCCAAAACGAGAAAAAGACGTGAATTTTATCCTTCACTGCATTACGGTACAGCTCGTAGTTACTGGCATGAATAAATAAATGAAGACATTTTTAAACCTATACAGAATTTCCCGCAACGTTCTCAATAGAAGGTGGTTATATTGTGCTCGAATCCAAACCCTAATGTGCGAATATAGCGAGCGAAGCAGATCAGTGATATGGATTAGGCGTTAAGTATATTATGACGTCTTGTCGCCATCATTGAAAACTCTAATGAGAGACCAGATGATATTTAAGCATATATATTAATGTTATCCCAGCTTGAATTTCCTCTTTATATTCTCTAATGAATTAGACAATGTGAACAGTCACAATCAAAGCGTGACTGAGATACATCCTACTCTAGAAAACGACATTAACGAAAATCATATGGGTTAAGA
Source organism: Hanleya hanleyi (assembly GCA_036873755.1). Classification (NCBI taxonomy): domain Eukaryota; kingdom Metazoa; phylum Mollusca; class Polyplacophora; order Lepidopleurida; family Hanleyidae; genus Hanleya; species Hanleya hanleyi. The sequence continues at coordinate 9,559 of JAVTVY010027557.1, forward strand.
ATACTGATCAGCGATACGGATGTGATATTTTTGCAACATGGTGATTTATTGCCGGCATCACTGAAAACAGTTGACCGCTTCTGTCTTGCAGGAAATTTTTTTGGTGCTAATGCTGTTATATGAATTGGGTTTTTGGATTATGGACGCGGAAATTCTTTAATGGGCGACGGCTGAGTAATGGATGACGGACTAGACGCTTGTGTTTGAGGTCTTTTGATGTGTTTTTGTTATTTTTATTTTATACACATTTGTCATACAACATAGGTCTTTCGATTATTGACGCGGAAATTCTTTTGTGGACGAAGGAGATATGGCGGTATGCCGACACTTCCTGGAACAATTTTCGGCGCGAACCGTCGACGTCAGGCCAGCCTTTGGGGAGGATGTTCATTTGTGGGGCGACGTTTTCACCGGAATTGAGGATACGTATCAAAAGATACATTTAAATGTAGCAATGGGTTAACACATGAACCTTGATGTGAGTGAGCTTCGGGTGAACATATCAGTTTCCCGAATATTTGTTCAAGCACACGCATTATAAACTGATCGGATTTCTAAAGTTAACTTTACAACTCCGATCAATAAAAATTCTTATTCATCTCAATGTTATTGGCAGCGACAAGAACCCTCGGACGGTTTACATGCTTGCTTTCCTTGTAACAGTTTTTGTTTTTGTATTTGCTTTTTAAATCGTAGTAGAATTTATTCACACATGACAATGGCACAGAGTTTACAATGAAAATAACAGTACATATTATACTTGATCACACTGTCATATTAGCTTAAAGCCAGCAGAATTATATTTACACGCATTGCAGTTTCACGAACTTTTGCTGGCAGTATATACATGTATATATATGGATTGAATTTTGTATATTACAGTATTTACAAGCAGGTATATATAACATATGTATATTGATATCGATATATCTTGGAAATTATGATTTTCGTATTCTATTTACATTTTGCCATACTACGATTAAGGAAAAGATTAGTAATCAAGAAAGAGGAGGAAAAAAATCTTGTAAGAAAATTTGAGAACCCTGTCGACAAATTAGAGTTGATAAGATAGAGATTAAATCTAAATACTAAATACCAGCTGAAAACAAAACAAATCCACATAAATTGCATACATCCCTTATAACATTTTCTGTATGTTTTCATATTTTATAAGACGTCGTGATAAAGATGATGTCACCATTTACTGATGTTTGTGGTGAATGCGATATAGTAACTAGTGTGATATTTTACCTTCGCAGGGAAACACAGGTCGGAATGTTGCTTCGATTCTTGCGATTCTTCTCGGCAGCTTATATGTTGGTTATGCTCGTTAGCTCTGCAGAACTTGTCAACATAAGGTTAGGTAAGTTCATTGAAGAAAGCTTTAAAAGAGTGGTTGAAAACGATAAAACCCACAGAAAAATATACTGACTGCATATTTCTAAAAAGATTACTATAATCAAAAGCAATCCCTGTGATGTTTTGTATCTCGGTCACGCTTTTATTGTAGCTGTCCATGTTTACATATTGTATGGCATGACCACACGGCCCATAGCACCGGCTTGAGCGGTATTAAATATAAATAGAGCATTGATTTAACAGCCCTAGTTTTCTGTTGAGAAATGATGAACTATGTGACAG
>JAVTVY010027558.1:0-51618 GCA_036873755.1 Hanleya hanleyi
TGGCAGATAACGGCAAGATGGGCAAATTCCAAGGAAAGTCCCTACGCGATAAAATAATTTTTTTTTATCAATGCTTGACACAGAAATCATTTATTTCTATATGAGAGACATGTATTGATTTGTTAGAATTTACATCGCCATCACATGAAAGATGCATTCTGTAGATCTTCTGGAAGAAAAAGCAAGATCACATCTGATTTAGCTGTGATATCCCAAGACCACTCCACATTGTTTCGTAATGGATGATGTTGATTGGCTTAGAACCATTTTTCGGACTAAATCAATCAGAGGGTATATCTCACAGTGAACAGGAGGTACAAAATCTGATGCCAGGTCAGGAGAATGTCATAGGATTGGGACTGTTCAATGACTGTTTCTCTGTTCAGGAGATGGGCGAACACTGAATAACAATCCAAGGTCCAGTCAAACATCATTTGTAACTTGAGCCAGACTATAACAAAGTAGTGGCGAACTTCAAAGTTATATTACAGAGGATTTCATTATAGTTTACCAAGGCATCTAATTTCTAAGATGTTTATTTCACTTGGTGTCTTTCTACGATTCTCATTGGCCGTGTGGCTGTTTAAAAGCCCATCTTCCATTCAGAGATCAATGACAGTCAAAGTTAATCTTGCAAGTTTGCAACATCAGACACAAAACTGTTCAACTTCACACTTGCCAGAGCTATATGGCATGTTGTAAACATCTCATCAGCCACAAACAGTAAACTATTATGAAATCCCCTGTACAGTTGGGATATTATTACTAGCACAAAGACAGATTATTCAGGCGAAGCATGTACCATCAAAGTTCTACATCCCTTTCTAATGCACCATTGCAGACCCTCAAACTGAATATTGCAGGTAACTTCCCTTTCACCATATAACATGTATAAATGATATACAAAGGCATTCACAAGCATTTTATTATGTTGGTTCTGCCGATGTCATTTGATTCAGGACAAGGAATCATTCGATGTCCACAATTCACACGAAGAGATTTTGTCTCCATTCCTCAATACTGCACATTTCCTTGCTCTTTCCTTGCCTTAATTCTTCTTTATTCTGACAGACTCCTCCAATGCTCTCATGTCCATATCAGGTAATATTTGCATCACCACACCATCTCATAGTTCCATACCCGTCATGCATCGTGAACTGCTGGCCTTCCTCCAGAACCTGCTAAAATTGAAAAGAATCAGCTACACTTTAGTCAAGTACATGAACATGGAATTTCACAATGGAAAATTAACTCATCCTGGTGTCCCTGGTGTCCGGTATGAGGGGGAGGAAAAAATATGGTACACACATGTACCTGACTAGGTAATGCACACATGTACCTGATTAGGCAATACACACTCCTGATTAGGTAAAGCACACTCCTGATGAGGCAATACACCTACTGTGACAGTTATCCTTCAGTCCATGTAGGAAACCTGACCGATGAGCGTAGAGCTTATATTGGCAGTTGGGCATTATACATATTTATTTTCTTTTATCAAGTTATATTGAATGTCAGACTAGTTACTCAAAGCGAAATCCGACAGAATCAAGCCCCTCAGATACAGGACAGAATCAAGCCCCTCAGATACATGACATAATGAAGATCATCAGATAGAAAACAGAATCAAACCCTAAGAATTGTACATATCGCTACACATGTACCTTAGTCCTGACATTTCCCTCGTCTTCTCTTCTTCCTTTGGACACATGCATTCAATTTATTTTTGACATCCTCCCACCGTCTCTTTCTGTTCTTGGCATACTTGGAAAATTCCAAGTATGCCAACGCTCCTGCCTTCCCAGGCACTTTGAGTGCATCGATCTCCGTTGAAAAGAATTCCTCCACTTCTTTACACTCTGCCTTTGACCAAGTATGTTTATCTGCTAAAAACAATGAATAAATTAAGACCTGCAGAGATGACCATGCAAGCACCACATATAAAGTATGTTCCCTTATTCTTCAAAACCTGATTTTCATTTTCATTGAGTGAATAGAATTTAACGTCGCTTTCAACAATATTTCTGCTATATCACATGAACCAACTAAGGGTGAGTTTAACGTCGCTTTCAACAATATTTCTGCTATATCACATGAACCAACTAAGGGTGAGTGAGTGAATAGAATTTAATGTCGCTTTCAACAATATTTCAGCTATATCACGATGAACCAACTAAGGGCGAGTGAGCGAATAGAATTTAACGTCGCTTTCAACAATATCTCAGCTATATCACGACAAACCAACTAAGCACCACCCAGCCCAGTTGTGTTCCTGCTATTTCAAAGAAGAAATCTTTGAAGCAGCATGGAACCAGACACCCTCCATCCACCCTATAAAACACTGAGGACAGCGCACAAGACACAGACAGGACACTTACAGGGTGCAATAAAGACAAGTGATATTACAGTGCTAGACATCACATTATCAAGTTCCCGTTGCTTCTCAGCAAATCGTATTGAAGCGACAGGAACCTGAACCCCCTGACCATCCATGTGACAAATTGTCAATTACAGGTTGCTCATGGGCGGAGGCTGAGCAAGCCACATATCCAAATGAACTGACATTCAGGCTGCAGATTTAGTTGCCCACAGACTATTTCTCAGCCTGATAACCCTGAAGAAAATCCTTTATCTCCACACTTTCTAGATTACTTTTTTGTACTAAAATAAATTCTTATTTAATTTGCATAATAATGGAAAGTGAATTTGGGCTCAGCTAGTTTCAATGGGAGAGGAGACGAAAGGAACCACCTCTGACCTCTGGCACGTTACTGGGAAATTTTGGGGTAATCCATCAATCAGGTAAACTTTGGAATGTAGTACTAAAGATGACCCTTTTCTTCAGTGAGATGAACAGTTCAGTTCTATTCCAGTTTTCTAACAAAACAGTACAGAATTGCCAAGCTTTCACACACAGCCGCCTGCTGAGATTGAACGCTTGTCTGACAAGAGAGCAAAAACATCCTCTCACTGATATCAATACATCATCCAAGTTTGAAGAAGATTGAACAGGCCATATTTGAGTTTTATTCCGACGTGAAAATCGAATCTGGCAGCAGCGACAATGTTGTCCACCTACTGTTTCACTTGGATACAATTTCCATGTACTTTAGAATTGGGCTTGTGTGTATTATTTTCAAAATTGGTGCATTGCAGAAATGGAAATCAAATCTTCGGGAATACGACGAAAACATCGATTTCAGAAGATAAATGTGGACCATTATGCTAATAAAGTAGACAAATAGAAATGATGCTGCATGCTTTTCAGCTTCTATTGAGCAAATAGCCATTTCTCTAATACCAGAAATTCCAAATTTTGCAGTATCACACTCTGTCAGTCCCCATCAGCCAGATCGTGGAGAGTGATACAAGCAAGCAAAACTTGCAAGTTGTCAAAAAGTCATGTGCATGTCTTAAGCAGGTATATATATACATAGATTAAATGATCACAGTAAAAACTGCCTTTGTGTATGGTAAATATAGTATTAGAAAAAAGTCATGACTAACTCGGACTGATTGATTTTGCTAACTAGTTTCACTGCTTTCAGCAGTTCTTCAAAGCATCGTGGTTCCTCATATATATATATATATATATATATATTATTATCTAATCATGTGTGTGTGTGTTACCTAATCAGGTGTGTGTATTACCTAATCAGGTGTGTGTATTACCTAATCAGGTGTGTGTATTACCTAATCAGGGGTGTGTACTGCCTAATTGGTTACATGTGTGTGCCTTATTGGGTATGCTTGTACCTTATCAAGTATGTGTAGGTTTCTATCAGGTATGTGTAAGACTACGGGATACAACAGCAGCAACATCATCTGAAGCCTCATCTGGTTGAGTAGGCTTATCGTGCATGCAGTACTACCTGCAGAGTTCTAACGAACATCTGCTCAAGTCCAGTAGGCTCCACATCCACCAGAAAATCCAGAAGTGTCAGTCCTGTTAAATCTATTGGGCAAGGTCTGTAAATCTCCAATATGGCATTTTTCGACTGTCCGTTGAGCAGATATAACAGTTACCAAAGATCAGTCAGCAGCAGCTGATGAGAATCAGAGGCAATATCTGCATACAGACTCTGCATGACATCATCATGAACACCATGTCTACTTTACACCTACTACAGAAAAGAAAGGGAGAGGGAAGGCCCCTGGTAGCTAGGATGGTATGACACGAAGCCACAGTTATCATATCGATAGATTCAATTTATTCACAACTCCAATGAATTTTTAGACACATTTTTTTTTCTTCAAGACAGATATCAACATGTCATTCGACCCAATTAACCCGCAAACATCTGCTAAAAAGGAACCAGTCCCAAGGTGTATGCCATATGCCATGAATATCTCACAGTGAAACATATTCTGATCGACTGTGTAGATTTTAAGATTGTTAGAGATTCTTTTTACCAAGCAGCTACTTTAGAAGATGTTTTTAGTCAGGTAAAAGAAGACTGTATTTTAGGTTATTGGAAAGAAGTCGCTTTGTTTTAATGTATGTGCATGTTTTTTATGTGTTGTGTGGATTTCACTAAATACACATAAGACTAGGAGTCTAGCACTATCACACAGGTTTGTATAGAAGCCTATCAGGTCATACAGAAATAGCACATTTTTGCCTACCTCATTTACATGATAATCACAGATAATTGATGCATTTGATTATGTAAATGAAATGGTCAGTAGTTTGTTGCTTACACATGTTCTGATAGACCTTTGTCTTACATGTATCATGTTTTGCACTCTTAGCCATTCATTATTCTCCTTTTTTCTCCAACTGCCAGATGCCCTCTACCCTACCACATGGATACCTCGCCCTATGTAAAGGCGAGTTAAATAAACTTCCGAACTGGAAGGTACCTTCCGGAATTTCTCATGGATCTGTGAAATTGAAGAAATGTTCAAGCTCAGTATTCAATAGCCTGAATAAAGAAGACTAGGTTAACTATATCGTACCAAGCCTTTTTTTTTAGGTGGTTCCTCATCTTCCTCATCCTCATCTTCACTGGTACGCCACTCTGGGTCATCTTCTGAAACATTACGATTTACATTTCAGTTGACTAGATGCAACACAAAACCATTAAGGACATCAGGAAAATTAGGAACACCATTTTTTCAAGCTAAAAAAATTGAATCTCTGTAGTCATCAATAAAGTCAAATGGTTCATTACACAGGTATATTGTTCTATTTCTATTTGACTTCCAGAAACTGGTCGTGAGATCTCATTAGTCTTGCATTTACAAGCTGGGTGAAAGAAGGATTAATATTTGTTACTTCAACCATATGTATAGGTACTAATGTATACATTACAAGTATATCAAAGATTAAAATCAGAACAATTCCCTCCTAAGATATTGTACCTGCAGCTGGTGTCTGGGAGGGACTTCTCTCTTCCTCCTCCTCTGGTATTTCACCCAAGGTCTTTCCATCATCTGTATAACATAAGAAACGAAATAATTTGTTTATCCTTGGAAGACCATGTTTCACAACAATAGGCATCTCTATTCGAAGTAACCTCCACATAGTAGTATTATTATGCCAAATTGATCAGTGGATCCACCGACAATCTATCCATTCTTAAACGAGGACAAACATACATGTAAATGTTATGTTTTACAGTTCTCATCCATTTTGTTAGACAGCTGCACATATTCAAAAAAAATTATTGATAACCTATCCTCAACAATTAATAATTCGAAGAAACAATGTGAGATTTGTGCGAAATAAATTACAATTTCCTAAATTACAATGTTTATCAGATTATGAGCTAGAGAACTCTATGATGGCGACAGCAGCCCTATCAGAAATTGTGCTTGTCTGACAAGAAAGCAAAAACATCCTCTCACTGATATTAATACATCATCCAAATTTGAAGAAGATTGACCAGGTCATATCTGAGTTTTGTTCAGACATGTGAAAATTGAAGCTGGCAGCAGCGACAATGCTTGTCTCAAAAGGAAATCTCCAGCATCCTCTCACCATGCTCATGCAATCTATCACCAAGTTTAAAATGACCAGTGTCAAGTATTTCTTGAGAAACTGTGCAAAGAAGATAACTTCGAAGAGGGTCACTGCAACCATACTTATTGGATTAATCACATGTGAAAAGCATGAAAAACAAAACAAAAAACAAACCCACCCTAATGCCAAAACCAGAACACAAGTTTGAAGGTCAAACATTTACATCAAATAATATCTAGACCGAATAATCAGCTGAGAGACATGACTCTCTAAGATGTAGGGCACGATGACTCACTTTCAATAAACTTGTGACTGTTAACTATATGAATAGGATTTGAAAATTTGGGTGTTCTACATCGTTGCTGTGATGGACGGACAAACACGACAACAATACCCTGTTCTGTCGACCAAAAGATGACTGAGGGGTAAAAACCAACGACCACTACTTAAAAGTTTGCGAGTTGGTTAGTTCAGATATTCATTGGAACGCTGACTCAGAAAAGGTAACTTCCACATGGAGTTTCAACTCTGACTAATAGTATTCAAATCTCCGAGCTGCAATGCTTGTAAGATATCTCACATGTACTAGTATATATATTGATATACTATGATATATAAGGATCAACCCTGAGGTTATGACCATACACAGGTGTGACTCCAGTTTGCTGTACCGTACCTAGGAATCTTGGTTCTACAGATAAAGTGGTAACCAGAGAAGTGTGACAGAGAGACAGACGGAGACAAAACTTGGCAACGGGATAAACACGTATTTTCAATGTCAGACGACAGCAAACTTACAGGCTCCATCAGGCTCTTCTTCAATGTTGATTTCTGGAAAAAAAAGACAAACGTAAGTAATTTCAATAATGAATAATTTTGCATAAAAAAACATGGTTACCAATGTTAACACGCACAGACATGACGGAGAGAAATTACTTCTGGCATTCATTCCCTTAATATATTGAAGAATTATATTTCGTACTGAAAATTGCAATTTTCTATATAAAAGGCAGCCCGGGTTTCTGCCACAACAAATTTGAAGAAAACAAATTCATGTCTAAATGTTATGTTACCTTCAAAGTTCAATTCGCATAGGGACTTTCCTTGGAATTTGCCCATCTTGCCGTTATCTGCCAATACGAGTAACTTTGCGATCTTCGCTCTCTCAATCGTTGATGACATAATACGGTAATACTCTTTATGCACCTTCACACTGTGGCCCAAATGCTTCACTATCCATGTCAATTCCTGGTCATCAACAGACAGCATCTGCAATATAAACATAATAATGATAAAAAGTGCACATAGCAGGTGCCTTGAGTATTCATTTCTCTCACCATCAAGACAATGTTCAAGGTATTCAATCTGTATGTAGTTGTTCAGGACAACTGCCAACAGTCAATATGTCAGAAACACCGAGACGTAGTCAGTTTGCCTGACTGAATCTGCGTAAATTTTCCAAACTTGAGTATTGTACTTTAAATATCAGATTGAAGATCTAGACTGCAAAGCGAGGCCAGGCCACCGCACTAACTGAGTGTCACAAAATCCAGTCTGGAGTATTTCAGATATCTTGCAGCATGTGAATTTAACAGATGTAATGTAATATTTCAGTCATCATGATCATAGCACAATACCATATGTATAAGTCAATTATGAAAAGCTTAATAGTAAGTGGGCTGGAGTTATATTCTGGTAAAGGAAGAGAAAAGTCATTTGAATAGAGTTGAGAAAGACTGAAAGGTCCTGAGTAAAGGAATCAGGAAAGGTAGTCAAGGTACAGAAGGCCTTGTCATGACAAAAATCAACCATAGAGGTCCACGTCCAGGCCACCACCAGCACCTGTTAAGGTAGATTACAGCGCAGTCTCTGCGAGGAAGGGCGAGCGATCGCTCGCGCTCGCGCCCACACACACCCAAAGACCTCCAGGCGACCGATTTATCACTCGCCCATAATTGTAACGAAATCCAGCTAAATGGTATCATAAAACAATAGAATCGCCTCCCGTAAAACTTTAATTTTCAACGAGTACCTCCGAAGAAAACTCAAACAGAAAGCGGAAATAAACTTGACTAACTTTTGACATGCGCATAACACGAACGTCCTGACCAAACACCTTTTGCAAAGTGATGCGTGATTGGCTTATTAAGACACAACGAGCACGATCATTGGTTCATCATCTGTTACAGGGAAATCAGCGAGCACGTGTTTCTCTGGGCGGGCAATTTGTACCGACGAGAGCTGCTGGAGATTGGCGTACGTGACATGCAGCTCCGTCTTTTGCTCGAGCGATAATCCTGTTGAACATTTCTTGTATCGTCTCTTTAGCGATGGCAGGCATTCCGAAAGGAAATAAAGTGGAGTTGAAAACTTTCAACAACTGGGGAACAGCCGTTCAACAACACATCGGTTTTACAACCGAGGAGAGGGATGGTCGGCAGTACGTCACATTCGTCTGGTGCAAGCTGTGTGCACGGTATAAAGACAAGATCTCCGGACATCCTAATCTCCGCGGGGCGGCCAAAAAAGCATTTGACAGCTATGTAGAGGTTACCAATTCCGTAACGAAGAGTAATATCTTGAGGCACCTTGAAGGGAAGGTCCATCGAATATCCATTCTTGTTCATTCTGGGTCCGAGAAAGATGAACCCGGTAAATAGATTTGAATTGAATTGTATATTCTAAAATAAACAATGCCATCATTGCGAAGCAGACGAAAAATAGTATATACCAAGTTGAAAATATTTAGAATAATTTACATACATGTACATTAGAAATTAATTAAAAAACTGAAAATTACATAAAACTGATAAATATATTCCATTTAAATTATACTAGTAATAGTTGATGGTTCTGGTTGTTTGGAGTTTAACGTCGCACCTAACCTTATTGGTCACACGGCGACGATGACCCAAACCAACATACCCTAGCAAAACCCCAACCCCAACAAAAACCCAACCAAAACTACAAAAAAAATGAATTTTGAATTTTGAAAATTATGCTCTACAGACACTGATCAAAATAGTTGAACAGAAAATTTATTTTACAATATTTTATCTCTCGTCCCAGCAGAGCGATAGCTCTCCCAGTAGTGTTTTGGGTGAGCAATTGACAAGGAGAGCGACAGCTCCCCCAAAGCATTTCAGGAGAGTGATTTACAACTCGCCCTTAATCTGCTCATCGAAAAGACTGCAGCGTACCATAATGGGTGCTGCTGCTGCGAGGGATGTGGGCCTCTATGGTCAATTTTTTGTTTGTTGATAATACACCATATGATGACTAAGACTATTGTGACCATGTGGCTTTTCATGCAGAAGGTACTGTATTTACATATTTTGAAGTTGTGTGGTGATGTTGAGGTTCACTTCGGTAAATCATATGATGTGGAATAGGATTGATGGAAAAATTGAAGAAAAATGAAAAATTTGAAAATCAATTTTCCTATTTCTAAGCTTAAACTTTACCTTCACATACCTTATTGCTATCGTGTTCTATTGTAAAACCTTACCACAGAACCAAAAGAAATAGTCCTTGTTATGCCCAATGCCCATGCGTGAGTACCCAGAACCCTCTCTGTCTGCATGACCACGTGACTTCCTTCTGGCCATCGATACAATCACCCAGCCCTATATATATATATATATATAAGCGGGCCTAGTGAATAGCTGACAAGCACTAGACCGAAACCTCTCCCCCTCCCCCTCTTGTTTGAAAATTTGGGGAGAGCAGCCACTTACCAGATTTTTAAAAAAATGGTAAAACCACTAGGAGGTCTAGTGCGATGAAGACGGGTCCGCAACATGCTGGGTAGCCACCAGGGATCCCAGCGAGTATATGTCCCGTCTCCGAAGCGTCAAATCCCGGAGGTAGTGTGATAAAAAGATTACATTACTCCCCCAGTAGCAGGCCCTCATGATGTCTGACACGGATCTATTGGTCCATAGAGGCCAGGATGCCACCATGGCCCTGACCTCATGGGCGGAGACCTTGGATAAAGTAGTTACCTCAAGTGGTACGTCCGTATAGCCAATTGAATGGTTTTGGAAAGCCAGGCAGATATGGTATTTTTCGATATCTCCTGCTTTGAAGAGGGCCAGAAAGGGACGCACCCACCCGGCTCTCATATGCTCCACACGGGCTAGGTAGCAGGAGAGAGCTCTGACGGGGCACAGGACTCTTCGTCGTCAACAGCTGCGGACAGGATGTTGGACAGAGCCGGGATGACTAACTTTCTCGGAAGGTTGTCGTAGAGTGACAGGTTCTTAGCAACAAACTCCGGGAGAGTAGATAACGCCACCCAGGTCCACTCAGGGTTTCATCTCAAAGACCTGAAGTCCAAGGCATGGATTTCTGATACGCGGGCGGCAGATGCAAAGGCGATCAGAAAGACGGTCTTGTAGGAGAGAAACTTTATCTCACAGGTGCTGATGGGATCGAAGGGCGGCACGGACAGGCACCTAAGAACCAAATCCCATTTAGGAAGCTGCGGCGTTGGAGTAGGCCTCTCCACCCGAAAGGAATGAAGAAGGGCGGAAAGGTTGACGTCGAGTGATGGGTTGACACCTGTGGTCAATTGAAGTACCCTGGAGATAGCGGACCGATAGCCATCGACTGTGGCCAGAACAAGCTGCCTACCATGAAACAGGTGCAAAAAGAAGTCTGCTACCTGCTGAACAGGGGCAGAGGTTGGAACAATTCCACGTCCGAAACACCAGGTAGCGAAGGACTTACACTTGTTCTGGTACACCGCAGTCGTTGATGCTCTGGTGGACCAGACCATCCTTTCGGACGTTTCGACAGAAAATCCAGCCTCAACGAGCTGATGCTGGAGCACTTGAACACGGTCAGTTGAAATAGACGGGATTCGAGTGGTACAGGCTGGATCTCGGCTGACGAAGCAGGTTCCACCAAATCGGCAGCCGACGAGGCACGTCGATGAGAAGATCCATTAGGTCTGCAAACCATGGGCGAGTGGGCCACCATGGAGCCACAAGGTAGACCATGCACAGCTGAGCTTGGATCTTCCGGAGGACTTGCGACAAGATTGCTGGCGGCAGGTAAGCGTATGCAATCATGCCGGACCAGTCCAAAGACAGGGAGTCGACTGCCAGGGCTGCTGGATCCGGAACGGGAGACACATAGGCCAGCATTAGATGGTTCCAACGGGTGGCGAACAAATCTACGTTCGGCGTCTCCCATATCCGAGACATCTGGGCTAGGATGTCTTCGTGAAGCTGCCACTCGGTCGATATTATCTGATTCGGTCTGGATAATGTGTCGGCCAGCACGTTCAGATGAACTTGACCTAATTTTTTTGTAGGAGACACTTCATTTCCGCCTACTGAATCCACTCATAAAAAATTACAAATTTTTAATGATTTCCTGATTTTTCGGTCACACTGACCTTTGACCTCGACCTACATTCGGTATGCAACACATCGTTCCCCCTAGGGCATCCACTCACCAAAAATTTGAACTGTAGATGGAAAACTGTCAATGATCAATGATTTGCTGATTTTAGGCAACAGTGACCTTTGACCTCTGACCTCGACCTCAATTTTGGTACGCGACACATCGTCTCTACCTAGCGTATCCACTCACGAAAAATTGCAACTGTGGATAGAGAATGTTCACAGATATAGACCGGACACGAACACTTCAGTGATTTCCTGTTTTTCAGGCCAGTGACCTTTGACCTCTGACCTCAACCTTCATTTGACACATTCCAAAAACTGTGCATAGAAAACTGTCTCAGATATAGACCGGACACGAGGGATGGACAGACGGACAGACAGACAGGCAGACGGACGGATGGCAACTGCCATCACATAATACGTCCGCCTTTTGGCGGGCATATAAAAAGAACTAGGACACTCGCAAGAAAATCAAATCACGTTTGCGCCACATATTATCACTTCACACTGTATGTGGATATTGAACACGTTTGACAACCTACCCGAGTAGCTGTTGCCATGTACTTTCTCGGTAGGGTACAGCGGAGTAAATCTGGATGCTGCAAGTCCACTTTAAACCCAGCCTCTTTCCTTAGGTCTCGCATTGAGTCACAAACTCTGAAGGCCCCTCTACCTAAAAATACAGAAACAGATGAGGGCATGTAAACATGGCAGATCGTAATTGCTACTCGCAACATAATAGATTCACCTATTACAAACATGACATTGCAAGCTATATATAAATGTATCTGTGTCTAGATTGTTATAGCTGATACATGCGATACATGTATTGCTATTTAATTCACACTACATGGTACTGGAAATTGTTTTAATAGGTAGTGTTGTATCAAGTTTTTTTAACCACAATGCGGATATTTTGTCTTGCACTACACTTATGGCAAGCCGTTTCAGTATTTAATCGGTTATTCCACATACATTGAAAAGTTTTGCACATATGTACAAAAGAATTCCACATATGTGTAAAAAACAGTTTTTAGACATATGTGCAAAAGATTTACACATATGTGCAAAAGTTTTACACATATGTTGAAAAGTTTTACACATATGTGGAAAAGTTTTACACACATGTAAAATAATTTCACTATTTCACATTTGTTGAAATGTTTTATACATATGTGCAAAACTTGACCACATATGTCAAATATAAAAAATTTACAAGTAATTTTTACATTTTTAAGCTAAAAACCTACCTTACTGACATATGGGTATAGTGCCTAGCACCCCTACTCAAGTAAAGAAAATGAAATATCCCACAGTATATCCTGTGCCAAGGCCCATGCGCGACTATCCCTAGGCCATGCACTTCCTCTCCTACACCTCGTGGTAGTGTCCCTAGCGGGGAGGCTGGGCGGGACAATCCCTGTCAGTAAGGTAGGTTTTTAGCTTAAAAATGTAAAAATTACTTGTAAATTTTTTATATTTTTTACGCAATAAAAACCAACCTTACTGACATATGGGTAGAATACCACACCCGGATGGCGGGAGAAAAAGAACCCAAACGGGAAGACGCATGAGCAGAGAAACAGGTAGTCAGCCTTGGAACTCAGGCTGAGCAAAATCCCAAAGGGACAGGACTGCCGGAATTCCTAAGAGATAAGCCCCAGTGAATCATTAGAATGTTCACCTAATATATCTCTTGCACCGAGGAACCTATGGAACCTCGGTGTAACAGCCAACTAAAATGGAGGAGTCCAACATGCCCCCCCCCCTTTTTTAAATGTGGGGTGGAATAGTAAGACACTCACCATTAAAAACAGGATAAAAACACTAAGTTCTTAGTGCGCCCCTGATGCCCCAGCCCTGGTGATCCGCTGTGCTGTCACCAAAGGCCCCAACGAGTAGACATCATCCTGGCTTACGGTCATGTCCCTAAGGTAGTATGCCGCAAAAGTGGTATTGGAGCGCCAGTAGCAGGCCTTCATTATATCCGTCACGGACCTATTGGACCACAGAGGCCAAGAAGCCGCTATTGCCCTGATCTCATGAGCGGAGACTTTTACTAACCCTGCCTGTGTGGGCGACACCCCAATATAAGACATTCTAATCGTTTTGGAGAGCCAGGAGGAGATCGTATTTTTTGAAATCTCCTGCTGGCTCCGAGGTCCGAAAGGTATGAACAACCGTCTCCTCCCTGCTCGCAGGTTCTTGGAACGATTAACATACACTGCAAGAGCTCGAACCGGACAATATAAGTTGTCGTCCTCGAGACCTTGCGACAAAAAATTTGACAGAGCTGGGATCCTGAACTCCCGAGATGAACAATCATAGAGGGATTGATTCTTCGCCACAAACTCTGGTAAAGTTGTAAGCAGAACATAGGACCAAGTCCTGTCATGCTTAATCTCTCTCGCATCAATAGCATGCAACTCGGAAACCCGAGCTGCAGATGCGAGAGCCAACAGAAAGGCAGTTTTGTAAGACAAAAACTTCAAATCGGCTGAAGATAAAGGTTCAAACGGAGGTTGAGCCAATCGCCGCAGAACCAATGCTAAGTCCCATTTCGGTAACTTAGGTGCAGTAACTTGCCTTGAGATCCTAAAAGATCTGATCAAGGAAGTAAGATTAGGATCCCTCGCCGGGTTTATACCGGTAGAAAGAGTAATGATCCTAGAAATCGCCGATCGATAACCATCCACCGTGGAAGGAGCCAAACCCCGATCCTCAAACAAATACAGGAGAAAATCCGCTATTTGCTGAACAGAGGCTTGATTTGGATCCATGTGTCGAGAGACACACCACTGCTGAAAGATGACCCACTTCGACTGATAGCAGTCTGAAGTGGAGTCCCTAGTGGAGGACACCATCTTCCGGGCAGCCTCCGCCGAAAAGCCCGCTTGAGCGAGTTGATTGCGGAGCACCTGCACACGTGGAGGTTGAAGCGACTGGGTGTTGATGGAAAATCGACGACCTTGGTTGTCGCAATAGCTTTCCCCAAGACAGAAGTTGCCTGGGGTCGTCTATTAGAAGTTCTAGCAAATCTGGAAACCAGGGACGAGCCGGCCACCATGGTACCACTAGATACAGAACACAAGGATTTGTCCTGATCTTTTGCAGAACTAGAGGAAGGATGGCAGCGGGAGGAAAGGCGTAAGCTATCATTCCCGTCCAATCCTGAGTTAGAGCGTCCACTGCCACTGCCATTGGATCGAGGACCGGAGACATGTACAGTGGCAGTTGGTTGTTCAACCGAGTGGCAAACAAGTCTATCTGGGGCATCTCCCAGATTTGGGAAACCCCGAGATAGAATGTCCGGGTGTAATTGCCACTCGGTCGAGATCACCTGATTCTTCCGAGACAATGTGTCGGCTAAGACGTTCAGGTGTCCCGGTATGTGTCTGGCACGAAGCGCCGTGTTGTTCTGCCAACACATGTGAAGTAGGATCTCGGTCTGTTCCAGTAGGAGTAGCGACCGAGTCCCTCCCTGCTTGTTTATGTAGGCCACCACCGTGGTGTTGTCGGTGGCGACCAAAACTGTTTGACCCCGGAGCTCGCCGTACCAAGTCTGAACAGCACGAATAATTGCCATGAGTTCCAAGACATTGATATGGGAGCAAGCCTCCGTCGGAGTCCACAAGCCGGATGTCGACATGGAGTCGAGGTGGGCCCCCCAACCCTTCATCGAAGCGTCCGTGAACAAGTGACAAGTTGGACGAAACGGAAGAAGGGTCACACCCTGCATCACATTGAGGGGGTCTAACCACCAACGAAGGTGACGTTTGACATCCCCTGTGACAGGAATCATAGGATTCAGTGACCTCCTGACCCAATGATGATTTAGAAATCTCATTAAGGGCCTCAGTTGCAGTCGACCTCTCAGAGTGACATCCTGAGTGGAGGTCAGTAGGCCGATCAGTGATGCAAAGGTCAAGGCCGACTGACGAGAAAATTGGAGAAACAGAGGAATCTGTTCGTTGATTTTCTGCCAGCGTGCCTGTGGGGGACGTGCCAATGCCAGGTTGGTATCGTAGGATACCCCCAGAAAGGTACGTTGTTGGGCCGGTGTTAGCTCCGATTTGACCTCGTGTGGGAGATAACCCAAACATTCGAGGATGTGCCATACGAACATCGTATCGCAATGGAGCTGGTCCCTGCACATGGAACGGATCAATGAATCGTCTAGATAGAAATGATACTTGATTCCGCGGTTGTGCAGAAAGGACGCTACCGGACGAA
The DNA here is from genome assembly GCA_036873755.1 of Hanleya hanleyi. Classification (NCBI taxonomy): domain Eukaryota; kingdom Metazoa; phylum Mollusca; class Polyplacophora; order Lepidopleurida; family Hanleyidae; genus Hanleya; species Hanleya hanleyi. The sequence continues at coordinate 15,613 of JAVTVY010027558.1, forward strand.
ACACTCTGGTGAAGACCCAAGGGGGAGTGGACAACCCGAACGGAAGAACCTGAATTTGAAACCGGCGAGAGCCGACCTGAAATCTGAGGAACTTCCGGTAGGCGGGGTGGATCGGAATATGCAAATAAGCATCCCTGAGATCCAACGAGGTCATCCACTCCCCTTTGGTCAGAGCATTTCTGATTGAACGGAAAGACTCCATGCGAAAATGCGGAGGCCGCCGCAGGTAGACTTTGTTCAAGGTGCGCAGGTTTATGACCATGCGCATCTCCGGTGAATCTCTTTTGGGAACAAGAAACACTGGAGAGTAGAACCCCGGGGTCAGATCTGACGACAGGAGTTCTATAACTGCTCCCTTCTGAATTAATTTGTCGACCGAAGCCTGTAATTCTAGAAGGTGCTGTCTGCGTATAGGAATACGAGACATTCTGGGAGCAACAGTTAATGGGGGGTCCAGAATAAACTCCAGACGGTATCCGTACCGTAGAATACGTATGACCGCTGGATCCATCCCCAGATACTGCCAGTTCCGCCAAAACTCTTGTAGTCTTCCGCCTACTGGAAGAGAAGAGTCGGGCGGAACCTGGAAGCGAGGCACTTCGTGGTTCCGCCATGCTGTGAGCTCCACAACATGGCTGGGAACATCACCGACGTGACTGTTGCTTAGCCGAACCCGAACCAGACTTGCCTTTGCGTTTCTTAGTTCGGGATTTCTGCTGCTGATTACCCGAATCCTTAGCAGTCTGACCTGATGACGAAGGTACAGAAAGCTTGGGAATCTTATAGGGCGGACCAGAAGAAGATCCTTTAGATCTCTTACCGGAACCGGAAGTACCTGCTCTTATATCGCTGTCAGTCTTAGCCTTAGCCATTTGATCAGCAAGAGAAGGTAACACTCCATTAAACAGCAGAGAAGATGCTGGTGACTGCTCCTTCATAGTCCTTAAGACCACATCAGGAGTATAGTTCACCATGGTTGGCAAGTAAGCCAAACGTCTTAGGTGTACCAGCATAGCAGAATTATACGCTGACAAAGCTAATTGATCTGCATTAGCATTAGAGGCAACGTTTCTGAAGTCCGTTAGCAAAGAAATTTCTTCTAGAATGCTAGCGGCCACTGAGGATGATTTTAGCCTCTCAATCACTGAGGAAATGGATGTCAAGAACCAGTCCATATGTGATGAAATAGCTACACCCTGACGGGAAACTTCCTCTAATATAGAAGCTTGTTTCCCCGATAACTCAACCGTGACCTTGCCCGGAGCTTTGTTTGTGTCCCCTTTGCAGACATCCACAAAATCCGGGTCAAGGTCGGCGGCCTTGAAATCGAATGAGGAACCATGAATGGTATAGGCACGCGACGAAGGCTTCTCCACAGGAAAAGGAGCATTGGAAGCAGCCGGACGAAACAACGCCCTGGCCCCCATCCGCATTTGCCTTTCCTCCTGGGATTTGGGCCTAGCTAAAACCGACTTAAACATTTCCGTAAGACCATAAATAGCCTTAGAAGGAGGAAGTGATGTTATAGTACGGTTATCAGTAGGCGGTACATAAGCCATCGTCGACAAACGCCTAAGTGGTGGCGGTGGAGGACGCTCCATATCTGGAAAAAGCATATATATGCTGGCCAGAATATCCGAATACTTCCTCGAATCTTCGTCTTGATCTGGGTCAAGGTCAGAAGAAGGAGTAACGGAAGGAGGAGGTCGGTGACCTGGATGATGACTCGACAGATCCAACACATGTGAAGGTGACACAGGTACAGGACCATGCATAGCGTTATGCACTCCCTGCAGCACCTCCAAAAGTAATTGTCTATAGTAAGTCAATTCGGCTTGTTGCTGATTCAACCGTTGGATAATATCAGCTCGAACCGGGTCATGACCTACAGACAATTGGGTTGGAACTTGCCGATGAGCCAAGAGTTCAGTCGCAGTGGAAACCATTGGGGCTTGCCCCATTATTCCAGGACGAACTGGTTGACTGGGCCACATACCAGGAAGTGATGACCTAGATTGCATATATGGCGGTTGAGGACGAACAGCCCTCTGGCCAAGCAAACGAGGCTCACCTGAAGGCCGGAAGTGGATATCTGGTATAGAAGGTGAAGGTCGACTGATACTCTGTGTCAGATTTACGACCGACCCCGCAACCGAATAACCATGGGCCCGTTGAGGTTGACCTAAATTCAGGGGGTGCTCGTTCTTTTGAGGAACCCCTTGAAAAGTAGGCCGTGACCTCACGGCTGATGATATAGATGGCACTAGGATAGGCCGAGCAGGCTGACCTAGATAATATGGTTGACCCGACTGACCAGCAAAATAAGCCATATCAGAATATGGACTGCTAAATTGAGGTCGAGTGTAAACACTCTGATCGGGAAATCTAGGCACAGGTGCCTGATAACCATATGCCATCACACCAGCTATGCTGTAATCCGCCACACCTGTTGACGTAAGTAGGTCACCGGAAGTCGTAGTCGTCCTTGACATCTTCATCTGGTCCATGGCTACCCCCGAAGGAAGTAACTGCCCTGACCCCATTTCTGTATGTAGGTCAGAAGCAGAAACTCGAGACTGACTAACAGAAGACTTCAAAAGGGCCGAAGTCAAAAGTAGGTCAGAGTCGGTAGCAGACACTTGACCTGCAGAAACCGACACAATAGGACAAGCTAGTCCCGTGTGTGGCTCTGAAGTCGTATGTCCATCTGTAGTACCAACGTCTGCAGCATGGCTCATCTCTGAAGGTGACTGTCAGGTTGACCTCTACCACAACATAGGTTGATTTGCCAGAGGTCACGTCGTCCAATCTCCCCAAGACCTGCACTGGTTTAGTCTTCTTCCCTGAAAGATCAGAAGGAAACAAACTAGTGGGGAAAGAAATAGGTGGTTGATCTTTATTTAACAATGAGACCAAAGTCCTATACTGAGGGGGGTCCGCCAACACAGTACTCTGAACCGTCTCGCTCCCGTGAGAGCGGGAAGGTTGAGGAACAAAAGACTCCACTCCTGTGTTCACAGTAACAATAGAACCGGTTTTGGCATATGCCCCTTCAAGGTACGATTGGAAAACATCATTAGGCCATAGCTGACATTCACTGCACTTAGTGAACTGGTTACAAAAATGGCCACGGCATGGCGGGCAAGCTGAATGGTGATCAGAGTCTGGCTTCTTCTGGCCACAAATACAGCAGAATTTTGACGCCATATCGTTTCAATTCAATTGAATACTTCCCAGCAGTCGTCTTATAGATGACTTGAACCAATTTAGATGACTCTGTGGTCTATGGAAAGCTGTAAATCTTCACTTTAACTGGAGCTTTTTCTAAGCACTACTCTACAGCACGGAGGAAGTAAAGGAGAGGAAGTGCATGGCCTAGGGATAGTCGCGCATGGGCAGTGGCACAGGATATACTGTGGGATATTTCATTTTCTTTACTTGAGTAGGGGTGCTAGGCACTATACCCATATGTCAGTAAGGTTGGTTTTTATTGCGTAAAAAATAAAGTGTTTTTCCACATATGTGCAAAAGTTTTGTACATATGTTAAATAAATGCCAGGAGAGTTAATGGAAAGGAAATGGACTGCTCCCTGTGGTATAATCTCCCATTTCAAAGTGACACTGTTCCTTCGGGGTTTGTTTTTCGTCTCTCCAACTATGCGAGACATGTGGAACTACAGTGAGGACACGGAAGCTTATAATAATAATAATGTTACTACATTATCTAGATTCAAGATCCATACATGACTATCTTCCGTAAACGCACCTACTTCTGCGGCTAACGCAGATCGTACAAACTGTGGTAGCACAGGGGCTTGTTGTTGGTCAGTTATTAATTATGATATTAATATTCTTATATACTGTCATTCTACTCCATAAATATGATTACGAGGAGAGTATATATGAAAATTAAGATCCTAAATTATTAACTGACCAACAACAAGCCTCTGTGTGCGGTAGTTATATGTGGTACAGAGTACGGTGGGTCCATGCAAACTTCAAGAGAAGGAGGAGAGCGGGGCTGGGGTAGGAACAAAGCCTGAATTAACAAGACATCTGACATACAGGATCGAGATACGGTAGTGTACGAGTAATCAGCCAGGTCACAGATAAATAAACACACGAACTCAAGTCTCTTACAGCCATTTCAAGGTCAACCTACTGAATATGTTATCATTGTTCCTTTGTTTGCAGGAGGAAAAGGCGCCAAAATGATACCAGGGAGCAGTCGATGCCTACGGCAGATGTCGCAGTGCAAAAGTTTTGCACATATGTGAAATAAAATAACTATTTCACTTATGTTGAAAAGTTTTATACATATGTGTAAAAGTTTTAGACATATGTGTAAAAACCTTTTTTTCAATATATGTCGAAAACTTTTAGACATATGTGTAAATCTTTTAGACATATGTGTAAAAGTTTTAGACATATGTTGAAAAGTTTTACACATATGTTAAATAAATTAACTATTCCACATATGTTGAAAACTTTTGCACATATGTCAAAAAGTTTTCAACATATGTATAAAACTTTTACACATATGTGGAATAAATTCGCACTTTTAGACATATGTTGAAAAGTTTTATACATATGTTGAAAACTTTTGCACATATGTCAAAAAGTTTTCAACATATGTATAAAACTTTTACACATATGTGGAATAAATTCGCACTTTTAGACATATGTTGAAAAGTTTTATACATATGTTGAAAACTTTTTGACATATGTGCAAAAGTTTTCAACATATGTGGAATAACCGATTAAATACTGAAACGGATTGCCATATACACTTGCCAATTTTGTCTTTAGACCACAAGTAATTTCTTGAAAATTGTCCAGCATTCTACGCACAAAAAACGTATACCATGTTCATGCTCTGTAAATGGAGTACATGCATTTTTATAGAAGGGAGGTGAGTTATACATAGCTTTCAAGAGTGCTATCATGATGGTCAGATGGAGGGTGGAGGAAACTGGAGTTCCCGGGTGAAACCACCGCACATCGGCAAGTACTGGCAAACTCTCACACATACACTAGCTGGGCATGAACCCATGACTGTCACTGCACGGGAACTCAGCTAACAGCAGTGTGTGGTCAGTGATCCGCAAGCACAGCGCTTTAGACCACACGGCCAACATACGGCCCATAATTTAATTAAAGATAAACTTAAAAAGTATGCAAGTCTCACTGATATAGCAAACATACCACTGTTGGCAAACAGATAATATTCATTCTCTGGCTGCAAACCCACTGAAGAGGATGTTCGGATCTGTTCACTGGTTAGGTAACTCATGGCCATCTTTGCATCTTGGGGGATAAGTACCGGAACTGGTGCTCCACGCTTTCCCCGTACACTAACCAGGTCATGCGTGTCATAGAGCCGTCTCTCTAAGGTAGTCATGTCATTCAAAATGTCATCATGCAGAACATCAGTTGTAGTGTGTCTTTTAAGATAGGACTCCAACCTGAAACAGTGACAATTGTAAAGTTCACTTCACCATGTTCACCCTAAATTCAAATTAAACACTTGTGCTTGAAACAAGGACTTGGCAATGGCATAATAAATGTTTAATGTAGTCTGAAGTTGAATGAAAGTATGTATACAGAGTAATGCAAATTAATGCAGTGACCACTGCACACAAGTGAGTTTCAACAATATTTCAGCTATATCATGAGTGAGTGAATAGAATTTAACATTGCTTTCAACAATATTTCAGCTATATCACGACGAACCAACTGAGCACCACCCAACCCAGTTCTGTTCCTGCTACTTCAAAGAAGAAATCTTTGAAGCAGCATGGAACCAGACACCCTCCATCCACCCTATAGAATGCAGAGGGCAGCACACAAGACACATACAGGACACTTACATGGTGCAATAAGTGAGTGAATGAATAGAATTTAACGTCGCTTTCACCAATATTTCAGCTTTATTACGATGAACCAACTAAGCATCACCCAGCCCAGTTGTGTTCCTGCTACTTCGAAGAAGCAATCTTTGAAGCAGCATGGAACCAGACACCCTCCATCCACCCTATAAAACACTAAGGACAGCGCACAAGACAGACAGGATGCTAATATGGCGCAATAAAGACAAGTACTACCTCGACTACAATAGATTAATGAAGAGTGTGCCGAAAAAATGGCTGGAAACAATACATACCGAAAATATTAAAGAATTGAAATACTCGCCAAACTTTGCCCATCTAAGGATACTGGCACAGGAAGGGAAGGGATGTAGACGTTTTTATGACGTACTAAGCAAAAGAAAATATATGAAATGTACGGCTCAAGAAAAGTCAGAAGAATTTTTACAAGCAGGTGACAACGATTGGATCAATGCTTTTGAAGCAAACTCGCATTGCTACAGCTATGCCAAACTGACTGACTTCCAGTATCGCTTTCTTTACAGAATAATAGCAACAAACTCATTTCTTCATAAAATAGGTATTTCGGATAGTGACTTGTGTGAATATTGTAAGATGGAACGAGAGACAATGGAACATCTGTTTTTCCAGTGCAGTATCGTCAAACCTCTGTGGTCTGATCTCCAAAAGTAGCTTCACGAAGAACTTGGAATAGATGAAGAAATAACAAAGGATACAATCTTATTCGGATGGAACAAACAAAAATGTGCTATAAATACTCTGATGATTCTAACAAAAATATATATTTATAAAAATAAATCTCTTGGTACCCAACCGCATATCAAAGCTCTTCAAAACATATTTCGTGAACAATATAGAATAGAAAACTATACATGCAATGTTGAAAACTCAAACCGGATATGTAAGTCCAAATGGAAGAAATTCGAAGCACATTTCGAGGCAGACCCATAGGGAGGGCATTTTCTCTTTAAGACTGATTTGTTTAATGTTCCGGAAGGCATGCTGTTATAAAACGCGATAGTGATTGTTTGAGTGAACCACTTTACATACTATCAAATAGTAAGTGACTTTTTGATAACCAAAAACTGCATCAATAATTAACATTTTTATCGACTTTTTTTATCCTTTACTTGTTTTCTCTCTATTGTTTCTCTCTAGAAAATCAACACTTGCTCTAGCTTTTCTCGCCAGTTCCACGAATCAAATATGTATTAGATATGTAGCTATATAGCTTGGTGTGATGTTATCTACTGTACATAGGATATGTTTAATTACTATTTAAGTTGTATAGTTGCATATTAATCTATATTAATACTGTATACTAATGAACCACGCGCCCTGGAAACCCCTTGCCGCGTGGGTGATAGAAGGGCGGCATGTAAATTCCTGTTGCTTCTCAGCAAAATGCACTGAAGCAACAAGTATTAAGGACTTTCCGAACAGAGCGTTGTATCTTTTTTATTCCACTAACACTAATTTGACTGATAATCTTGATACATGTATGTTCATGAAATACCATATACATGTACGTACCAGTATTGGGAGCCTTTGTGAGAAAAAAAATATAAAAAAGACCCCTTCTCTGTCGGGTAGTTCTTCAGTCTCTCTTCACCGTCAGACTGCGTGATCAGCTCTCCTGTATATTCCATTAGGTATTCTCCTTTCAGGAATGGCTTAGTTGTGAAGATTCCACAACCTGCAAGTATAAAATACTAGTGAAACAACCATCGAATTAAACAATATTTGATGGAAATAACTCCTTGGTACGAGATGCTGGACTACATGTAATAAAATCATTTGGCTGGAGCTTATTTCCTGAAAGAGTACTCATGCAAAGGCTGATGTCATTTTACGTTACTGGAGACCCCGAATATTTCAGACATTTTAAATACTTGAACATTTTTTCTCCACTAATAGGTACAGATATTCCAAAATTCATTTTTATCCATCCTTAAGGGCAGCACTTGAGAACTTTTCTCGGCAAAAGCGAGCCCCCTCTTTGTGGCATGCAGGAGTTCAGTAGTAGGTACGTTTTAACAAAATGAAGACAAAATGGGTTACACTAATTCTGCCAGAAAGTCAGACAAGAAATCTGAAATTGAGGCTGGCATTGCACAAAACTCATCATTATACATGTTTTACGAGTCCAATCATTCAAATTTGACATAGAATTATGTATTTTTTCTGCTTTGAAGTTGGAAAATGCTGTTCAAAAATCATAAGAAATACAGTATATTTTCCCTTTTTCTTGATTGTGTTTGAATCTGATTGTAGTCTTTCTTGTGTGACTCAATTACAACAGCTATATTCATAAATTATAATCACTAACTCTGTATTATGGAAGGTTACGAACAAATCCGATTGGAACAAAGCCTGCACAAGAAAAGCTCCATGCCGTGATTTCATATCCAGTACAATCAGAAGGTACATGTATATTATGGCAATAGCAGGCAATATACACTGTGATGTCAGGACAATAGTATGAGGTCCAGTAGCAGATCAAAGGCCCGAGAGACTGCGACAAAACATGTACCTTTGTAAGAATTAATAAACAGCACTTGGAAGCGGCTTTTTCTCTCGACCAGTTCCGCCGGTCCATGATCATCACGCTCACCTCGTCGTCTACTTCTTCGTGACATTACTGAAAAATATAACATGAAGTTTTGATCAATTACATGCGTTCTTCTGATGAAGGTTGAAATATAGGCAATTTTTTGAAGAAGAAAAATTGAAACTTGCAACGTTGAAATGTACAACAGAATTGTCAAAAGACTGTCAACTTGATGTGATTTGAAAATTAAAAGATACAATCGACATCCCACTTCCAGATCAGGTAATAGTGACTGCTCCCATCTACACCATCAGACGCCAATCTACTAAAACTTTGTCACTATCGTATGAAGAGATTTCGTGAATTATGTATCAAAAGATATAGCATAAGACGTGCCTTCGTTCATGACACTGACTTCCCAATTCTGGGGGTCAAGATTCTCAGTTCCGAATCGGACAACTTCTAGGAGAGGGAACTGATCAATATTAGACTATGTAGCACAAAAGCAACATCATTTTTTCAAGTCCCCCATCCATTTCTTGGTGCGGGACAACAAGCAGGGAGCGATGCATCATGCCAGCCCTGTTGGTGACCCCAGTTGGGGGTTTCATGTTTATCTAAATAAGTCCATACAATCAATGTGTGCATTCCCTACCAAGTATGTGTATGGTCTTATTAGGTCAATGTTTGACCTTAATAAGTCCGAAATCTGAATGTGCATTCCCTACCAGGTATGTGTATGGTATTACAGATCACAAAACCTGAATGTGCATTCCCTATCAGGTATTTAGTATGACAGAAAAGAAACCTGCATCCAATGTTGTTTGTATGTACTGTCAGTTGACACTCATTATCGGGCAGGTTGAAAGAATCAGACCAGCAACCTCAAGCCTTAAAATTACCAACTAAAATCAGAGATAAACCTGACAAAGCCCAATCCAATTAAAATTAAATCTACAAAATGCTTCATACTAAATTATATCTGATGTTGACAAGAGCATGTATATCTAAGGCAACCAGGTCAATGTCGGTGTTAATAATATTACAAGAGCAAGGCCCATGTGTAGCCTGGAGGTAATGAAATGGAATCTGCAGCCTCTGATTGGCTAAGCCTCTCTCACACTGGTTCATTCAACTGTATGGTATGGGACAGGTGCAAATTCATCGTGGAATAACCTAAAACAGAATAGATATTTCAATCTGCTTTAGTTGCGGCACTCCATATTGGTACCGAAAACTAGATAATTAGTCTTTGTTTATTTCGAAGAGGATGGCAAAGTTGATATCGCACTTCAAAATAGTCTGAGCTCCCTTTTGACCCTAACCACGCTATCGACGGACATTTGGGACAGACAGACGTGTGGATAGAATAAGAGCCACATGCGCAAATGACGTAATGAGCGACATTGCGTGATGTCGCAATATGTAGACTGATGAATTGGTATCTGTGAAATACGGTTATGAAACACTTTTCTTCATATGTATGAAATTCTGACTGATGTCACTTCATAAGGAGACAAAAATATCAAATTTCATGTTATTTCAGGTGACTCACGAGTGTTGAAGCCAACAAAAGGGCACCATTTTGTTGGTTGTCAATCCCAAATGTCCATCGATAGCTTAACTGCAAAAGCACCCACGATCTTGAGATGCATCACGGTAGGCAGGGCAATAAAGTTGGGCTTGCTCACGTCAGACAAAACGGACTCGAAACTGGGTTCGATTCGGAATGGGACGTCGACTGTATTCAAAATGTAAAACTTTTCACCACTTCAAGTGATCACTGATTAACTTGGCAATCTGTAATAGGCCAAGGCCTAATCAAAACGAGATTGGCATACATTTGATTGGACTTTTTGGTGGAATGCAAAGGTTTTTAGATTCTCCTTTTCACATCTTATAGACTGAATAATGATAGAAATACCAGTCTATCTAATTCACTTGGTTTAATTTGAATTATCTTGTCTGCTAGAATCTTTTCAAAAGCCGGTACCCCTAGTACAGCTGAATTCAGATTTGCGAAACATCATCGCTTATCTTTCCTTGACAGTGACATCACATCAGACCAGCAGCCCGGAGACAAGTATTGATGTTACAAGTATTGACGCGCAGCCAGGTGATCTGATGTGACGTCACAAACCGTCGAACAAGGGCAGATATAAAGCGATGCGGATTTCATTTCTGAAATCGGCCGGGCTTGAGATACCAACTTTGAAGCCCTTTTCAACAAGCATGACAAGAGCCCAAGGGGCTTCAATATACGCCCGTATATCTGGAATTACACTGGTCTGAATTTCTAGGTTGTTAATGGCCTTCATCCGAATTGGTAGCTAGCAATCCAGAGAAAGGTCTACGATTTTATGCTTCTGAGAATGTTACATACATCACATCTTATATTGAATGATAAACTAAAATGGGCTGAACTCTTGGTAACTAGATGACCGTGAAACAAGAGTCGAGAGCTCACATATCCCACAACGAAATCGACAATAGTCAAACACAAGAAAATAGTAGTTTTCTTTCAAATGGATTCCTTTCAGGCGAGAAAATTTTCCATGAAGGTAGAAGGATGTGAAGAAAGTGATGAAGTAAACCTTTGTTCTTGAGTTAATAAACAGGTCTAAAGTTCATAAAGGACCCCTCTCCCCATTAAATTAGTAAATGTATGGTTTTTATTTCACAAGAATTTAAGTAAATGTAGCCATTTCTTACATGTATCAAATATGAGAGACAACTCCACAGGACAATGCCATATACATGTAGGGGAGACAAGTCTGAATATTCCAACCCAACACATATAGGCAGCTAAACTTGACTTTTGACAAATTGATCTCTCTTTGCAATGCGAGTAAGCTATACCCAAAGTTTGTTATCAATCCATACCTTGAAACTAGAGATATCGCATGGACAACTAATGTTAATGGGTGAATGGACAGAATGCAACATCGCATTACATGATCTCTCTTCGACAGGTATATGAAAATGTGACTTTTAATGATTTCTTGAGTTTGGGGTCACAGAGACCTTGATCTTTGACCCACATTTTGATTTGTAACACATCATGTCCCTCTAATTTATCTACTGGCACAAAAAAGGTTATTTTTAATAATTTCAAATTTTTGGGTCACAGTGACCTTGACCTTTAATCTTGACCTACATTTTGGTACACGACACATTGTCTTCCCTCAATATCTCAATCATCTTCACAAGTCCAGGTAAATCCTAAATCCTTGGAGAGGGTTTACCTTGACATTTGTGGTCTTTCGAGTGAGTTCTTGAGTCGACGCCTCCATTATACAATCTCGTACATTTCATCCACCACGCTTGTTTTGAATAAGCATGTCGGTATCCCAAGCTTGCGGTTTTTGCTTTGACTTCTGATGTTGATTTCAACTTGACATCAAAGCAGTTGAGTCCGCAATGAAATTCAATCCTGTCATATCTCATACCCAGCAGCGGATTGGCCTAATCAACTGGCTTAGCGCGTTCACTGATTGGGTTGATTTAGAGGAAACCTCTTTATCTATTTATATCCAGAACTCATATGGGTAACTAACCAAGCCAGTGTATCGATCCTAACAGATCGATCGATACACTGGCTCGTGAGGATGTGTATCAATGGACACAAAAAATCATGGTTTTTAACAATTTCATGGTTTTGGGGGTCACAGTGACCTTGACCTTCGGCCTTGACCTACATTTTGGTATGTGACACATCGTGTCCCCCTCATGTATCTACTGACACAAAAAAAGTTATTCTTAATAATTTCCTGATTTTGGGGTCAGTGACCTTTGACCTTCGACCTTGACCTATATTTTGGTATGCGACACCTCGTTTCCCCCTATTGAATTCACTCACAAAAAATTAGAAATTTTTAAAGATTTCCTGATTTTTCCGTGACACTGACCTTTGACCTCTGACCTTGACCTACATTTTGTGTGCAACACATTGTCCCCCCCTAGGGCATCCACTCACCAAAAATTAGAACTGTAGATAGAAAACTGTCAATGATTTCCTGATTTTAGGCAACAGTGACCTTTGACCTTCGACCTTGACCTATATTTTGGTATGCGACACCTCGTTTCCCCCTATTGAATCCACTCACAAAAAATTAGAAATTTTTAATGATTTCCTGATTTTTCCGTGACACTGACCTTTGACCTCTGACCTCGACCTACATTTTGTGTGCAACACATTGTTCCCCCCTAGGGCATCCACTCACCAAAAATTAGAACTGTAGATAGAAAACTGTCAATGATCAATGATTTCCTGATTTTAGGCAACAGTGACCTTTGACCTCTGACCCTGACCTCAATTTTGGTATGCGACACATCGTCTCCACCTAGCGTATCCACTCACAAAAAATTGCAACTGTGGATACAAAACATTCACAGATATAGACTGGACACGAACACTTCGGTGATTTCCTGTTTTTTAGGCCAGTGACCTTTGACCTCTGACCTTGACCTTCATTTTGGTACGTGACACGTCGTCTCCCCGTAGGGTATCCACTCACCAAATATTGGAACTGTAATTAGAAAACTGTTCCAGATATAGACCGGACACGGGGGACGGACAGACGGACGGAAACCGCCATCACATAATACGTCCGCCTTTTTGGCGGGCGTATAAAAACTACCAGGAAACAATACTTCAAATAAAACCAAACGAAGTACATGTATACGGGCTGATATTTCCATCATTAACTAACCCGCGAAAAATATAAATAGGAAGATATGAAAACCTTTGCATTTCACCTTTAAAGCTGAAATGCAAAGTTAAAAGGAAGACTAAATTAGAGCGAGAAAAATAACTTCTACTGTACAATCAGATCTGCGGAGAAGGGACGCCATTGTGCTGAGTTGCTGTTGTCTGTCGAGGGTTGTGGCTGGTTACAAAAGGCAGTTTACTGCATAGCCATTCATTCTGTCTGTCGACTCCAGTGCATTCAACAGATCAGGCCCGTAGCCAGGGGGGATTTTTGGGGTTCGGGAAAACCCCCCTTTCGGAAATATTATACATTTTTCTCATATAAATGCCCTTTTCAAACTGAAGCGAACCCCCTATTTCCCCTTTTTCGCGTACAGCGAACCCCCTGATGTGCCCTTTTGGAGTGAAAGCGAACCACCCCTTAGTAAATCCTGGCTACGGCCCCGCCTACAACCCTCGGCAGACAACAGCAACTCAGCACAATGGAATCGCTTCTCGGCAGATCTGGTTGTACAGTAGAAGTTTTCTTTCTCACACTAATCTAGTCTTTCTGTTGACTTTGTACTTCAGATTTAAGGGTCTGCCATGGCAGCATATCGTCAATGTTGTAACAAAACTGTTGTCACCCATACGAAAGTTTGAATATCTCAAAATGTTAAAATCGTAAAAGTTGAAACTTCTTATACTTTATTTAGGTTTAATTCACCAGTGTAGTATTGAGATGCATTTGGTCAGCAACCTTAATATTATCATAATTATCGCATTTTGAACTGTCAATCTTGGTACACAAAAACTCATATTTTAAAGAAAATATTTTTAAAATTTTGTAAGGTAGTATTCAGAAACCATTAAGGATACCCTATTCGGCAAGTTTTTCAAAATACCGGTCTTGATCATAAAATATTCCTCATTATTTATGGTATGACCTGTAAAAATAAATGGATATATGATCAATATTAAACTTTTCTATTAAACTTGATACCTTCGTTTTTATTTCAAAGTTATTGGCACAGCCGAAAATCCACCAAAGCAAAAAAGCTTTGTTGATTGAAAACCTCCCACTTAACACCATGTTAAACTGAGACAAAATGCTTTTGCTATGGCACTTGCCATGGTGAATTGAGAGAGTTGTTAGCATGAAGGAACCAGTAGTCGGATGGTACCACTACTACTCGGACACTGACAAAATTGTTGAAACTGGACCATGAACCAAAAGAAAAAGTGTGTTATCTCCATATGTGTTCTTTGGTTGCAAAATTACTTTACTGAACTGTATCTATTTACCAGAGGTTCCATGTGAGAGAACACAACAAGCAGGTGACGACTGTGTTTTGAAACTGGAAAAATAAATATCAAGAGTTACTCTTCGAAATGAAGTACAGGTATTAAATTTTGTCACACTCACAGTTCTTTGAAAATTTAAAAAGGGTTGCTCAGTCTGTCGATTCTTTCCAGGAATGAAAGGTGTCAAGCTTGAGCTCATGTGAGACGAATTGAAATGGCTTGGAGAGTAATTCTTGTCAGCCTATCTGGGTAGCCCGAAAACATCGGCTAAGGAGTTATTTTTTATTTTTGGTTGTTGTTGCTGACCTCTTTAGCCCGAATCACATATACAGACCGAAAAAGAAAAAAATAAATAAGACGTCAGTCGCTCGAGATCTTTAACTGCACACGGCGTGGGGAATTGAGACAGACGCACAAAAAGCATTTTGTCAAATAAATAATATGATTTGGCATCTCTAGCACTATGACAACCACCTAATGACTCCTTTAATTAGATGGAATCTGCCATCAAACACGGATTTTGTCATTTTGCCGTTGGGTTTCTTCGCCATAGTTTACAGGGACATGCGCAGAATGGGGTTGGTCTTCTGTCTCACGTCATCAAGAACCAATAGCGACGTCTGTTTATTCACGTGATCAGGAAGGTCAGAAGATGGCAGAAAGGCACGAAAACGTTAAAATCAATGGAAGTTTTTTCTCACACATTTGATCACTTTTTGTCAGCATCAATACAGTCACGAGAGATGGTACATGGTTAAAGAAGCTAACGTCGGTCAAACTATATCAAATTGGCATATTTTTTCTCTCCCGTTTCGTTATTTTCGTCAGCGAAAAGCCGCTTTTCGCGCATAAATTTTTATCGCCAAAATTTAACCTAGGCGCGATCTGGGCTGTGATAGGAATGCCACGCCCCCTTACCTATTTTCACCTATCACAGCCAGAGTTTCTGGGTTACCTATCTGGGGCATATTAAAACCAAGATGCCCGCTGGAGTATCAGGAAATTTTCCAAAAAAAAAACCATGTCAACATAAACTGGTCACTACGACTTTGTTTCCGTCCATTGGGAATGGATTTAGATGGGATAAATTAACCAGACTTCCTTAGTAAAGAAAATAAAAAAAAAATTCGACACGTTTGACTTTGAGACAATCAATTCAAATATGAATCTCTTTATATCTGTCCGACTACTCCCCCCCCACGGACAGGATTATCGGTGTGTACGGTACCGATTGAAAGTAAATTGTCCATATTTTCCCAAAATGAGCTAAAAAGCTAAAAGGGTAACGATGTTACGGTCGTAATCGATATTATAATTCTGTTTTCTGGCCACGATCCTGACCTACATAATTTTGTAGGCCACCTTTACAACAACTACAACAACATGTACGATCCAACAATCTGCATCAATTGGGGTGAAATATTTTCATAAACACATCACAAACTAGACAAGGTGCTATTAATATTACCGAAGCATACGCACAAAATGAAATAATAACAGCAGAAATACGATACTTGTTGCTCAGTTTCCATCTAACACGCTTTCAAGTAAGATGGCGGCCAGTCTGTACAATTTGACCAATCAGATCCATTGAAAGATCGGCGAGATTTTTGACCAATCAGATTTGTTGTTGTTGACCATGGTTAATCGAGCAAGAATATCTCAAAAATCAATACATTCACGCAATTTGTGTGTATGTGCACACAGTTCATCCGTGTGCGTTCCTTACCACGAACAGATAAAAATGGCGGGAAATGTTTCAAAAGTAGACATACTAGAAGTTCTAAGGCGGTTGTTATTAGGGCGACCTGATAAGGACAATGTTCTTGATAAGGCCTTCCCATGCACACATATGACCTGATAACACCACGTTTACGCGCGCACATACGCGCGCGCGCAAAGCGGTTCAGTCGTACACCAGTACATCTCGGTCCTCGACTTGGGGTAGTTGAACTGAGTGTGCTAAAAATAGAGCACCAGCTAGCGTGCTATAAAAGGGAAGCGGCCTGGCCGTTTCATCAGACACTCTGTCAACCACCAAGATGTTCACTTGTACTACGTGTCGAAATCATTCACTCGTATGCATGACTTGCGCCGCCATGAGGCTACCAAGCACGATGGAACCGCCCGGTATAGCTGTACGATATGTACACTGTCGTTTCAGCGCCCGGATCATTTACAGCGCCGCGAATTCATGGGCCACCCAAGCGTCCATGCGAGCAATGTGGTCGGCTTTTCAAACTGACCAGTCAGTTGCTGCGACACCAACGCACACGACACCCTGTTCCGCAGCCACGTTTGCAGCTAGAGGAGCCCGTAGGCACCAATATCGAGACAGCGGGAACTCCCACCCATCGCACGAGGACCTATGATGATGTCGCCCTAATTCAACAGTCAAATTCCGACGACAAGACCTTGGGCCAGATTTTGTACGACGTGGAGAGCAAAGTACTCTTCGCGGACGAACCCATAAATGTTCCAAGCGATCTGTTACACGAAGACCATCCAGTGAGTGACATCTATCGGCGTCATTGGCCCATGATACGGCACTGTTTCCACCGTCATCGCCCTATTAAAGATATCTACAATTTCTACAATCTACGCAGCTACGTGGAAGCCACGTCCTTCAAATTAAATCTGGTGTTCGGTTATGTGCTGCAGCATAAGGAGACACATCAAGTCCGATACTTTTACCCGAGCAGTAACAACCAAGTGTACCACCAACCGTTTACCATAATTAACCTGGCGTCGCTAGAGAGGATGCTGGAGAAACTGGACACCGTGGATCCCTTGGAATGGGCTCAACAGCAACGCCCCAACACCCAATGGATCGTAGAGAGGGTGACCAATGTTACGTTTTTCGTTACCAAGCTGACCGACCACCCCATCGGTTGAACGCGTCACCCGTGCACTGATGAATGCCGTACATACTTTATATGTCTACATGCTGATCGTTGACTTGAGCTCAATAAACATTAAATGTGACGGTGCGTTAAATAATAAAACATGGTGTTTGTTATTTCAATTTGTTTTGCTGTGAATATACTAAACATACCCAGGGCGGCTCACCCAGCCTGTGTATGATGTAAAATTGGGATAATAAACTGTATGAACATTGCTGAACTTGTTATTCATGACAACCGCTATGCGATTGTATAATACAGAATATATATTGTATAATACAGGACATATATGATACAATACAGGACAGATATGATATAATACAGCACAGATTTGATATAATACAGGACAGATACTGTATAATACAGCACATAATTGGTATAATACAGAGCATATATTGTACAATACAGGACAAATATGGCACAATACAGGAGAGATTTGGTATAATACAGGACAGATATTGTATAACACAGGACAGATATGGTACAATACAGCACAGATATGCTCTAATTCACGACAGATATGGCATAATACAGCACAGATATGGTATAGTTCAGGACTGATATGTTATAATACAGCACAAATCTGGTATAATGCAGGACAGATATGGTATAATACAGCACAAATTTGGTATAATACAGAACAGATATTGCATAATACTGGACAGATATTGTATAATACAGGACAGATATTGTATAATACAGCACAGATATGGTATAACACAGGACGGATATTGTATAATACAGCACAGATATGGTATAACACAGGACAAATATTGTATAATACTTCACAGATATGGTATAATAAAGCACATATATGGTATAATAGAGAGCAAATATTGTATAATATAGAACATATTGTATAATACAGGATAGATATGGTATAATACAGCACAGATTTGGTATAATACAGGACAGGTATTGTATTATACAGCACAGATTTGGCATAATACAGCACAGATTTGGTATAATACAGGACAGATACTGTATAATACGGGGCAAATTTGGTATAATACAGGACAGATTTGGTATAATAGAGGACATATATTGTATAACAGAGGACAGATATGGTATAATACAGCACAGATTTGGTATAATGCAGGACAGATGTGGTATAACACAGCAAAGATATGGTATAATGCGTGAAAGATATGGATGGTCCATCTCTACCCCAAATACCTTCCTTCACTGCCCCAAAATGCCCACTTTCGCTACTACTCCTACTGATGACGTCATCGATGACGTCACAGATGACGTCACAGATGACATGGACAGCCCTAAAATCGGAGTCTACACCCCGAGAGCTACGAGATGACACCCCACACGACGCATTCGGATCAAAGATGGTCCATTTCTACCCCAATTACCTTCCTTCACTTCCCCAAAATGCCCACTTTCGCTAATACTCCTACTGATGACGTCACCGATGACGTCACAGATGCTGTGGACAGCCCTCAAATCGGGGTCTACACCCCGAGAGCTAGAAAATGGCACCCCACACGACGCATTCGGACGATCCATTTGGTCCATTTCTACCCCAAACACCTTCCTTCACACCCCAAAATGACCACTTTACTTACTACACTCAACTACGCATGCGCAGATTGACGCGACTTGCAATAAAAAACACGCCATTCTGACTCTACCCCACACAAGCTTCACTTTGACCCCTCCCGCGACCCATTCGGACCCATAGTGGTCCATCTCTACCCCAAACACACCCCCACATATCCCCCAAAATGTCTGGTTTCTACAATACGGCCACATTGTGCATGCGCAAAATATTGAAAACGGACGATACATTAGTCCAGTCGGGTGCTCCTCCACGAGAGCTTCAAAATAAGACACCATCGGACCACTAGGGGCTCACCTAGACCCCAAAACGTCCACCCAGTATGGACCTATCCCCCCATAGCCAGTCACAATCAAAGCGTGACTGAGATACATCATTCTTTAGATGACGATTTTACAACGAATATTATGGATTAAGAATACTGATCAGCGATACGGATTTGATATTTTTGGAACATCATGATGTCTTGCCGGCATCATTGAAAACTGTTGACCGCTTCTCTTGCAGGAAACAAGCCTATGTTTATGTATACTATGATTGTCTTTTTGAATTTGGTGCTAATACTGTTATATGGAAAATGGAATAGGTCTTTGGATTATGGACGCGGATATTCTCTAATGGACGACGGCTGGATTATGAATGACGGACTGGACGCTTGTAAGTATGGGACTATATGGGCCTATATACAGATCTATTAGGTACTTTTCGAAAAATTTCACCGCTTAGCTCCGGGACCCCTCCCATCGTCTTTTTTCTTGGCGAGACGAGAAAAACAAGACCAAACAACCCATAGTAAAGCCCACAAAAAATTTCCCAGGTTGGACCTATACGTCCATAGCCAGTATGGGGCTATATGGGCCTATATACAGACCAACACGGTACTTTTCAAAAAATTTCGCCGCTTAGCTCCAGGACCCCTCTCATCGTGTTTTTCGTGGCGAGACGAGAAAAACAAGACCAAACAATCCATAGTACAAACCAAGAAAAATTTCCCAGTATGGACCTATCCCCCCATAGCCAGTATGGGACTATATACAGACCCATCCGGTACTTTTCGAAAAATTTCACCGCTTACCTCCGAGACCCTTCCCATCGTGTTCTACATGGCGAGACGAAGAAAACAAGACCAAACAACCCATAGTAAAATCCCCCCCCCCCAAAAATGACTACCCCCCATACCCCATACAGGCATTTTCCCGTATATTGTATAATACATATAATTGTAGAGGTAAAGTCCGTGTTCCGTTTTTTATATTTCTTTTCTGGAGAAACTTTTACATGCACCCAGACCCCGATAAGCCCGGGGACCGATATTAGCCCTTCGGGATAGGGTTGATAGGAGTTTTCTCCTATTGTAGGGATATAAAGTCCGTGTTCCGCTTTTTATATTTTTGGGGACAAATCCTAATTTTACATGCAACCACCCATGACTGGATAGCCTTGAAGGAGCGCTTCACTTTGATACCTCACTGGACCCTATCGGTCCACTAGGGGCCCCTCTCCCCTGAAGATTGCCCATGATTCTCACGAAAACCCACGTATTTGGGACTACTTTATGTCCGCCTAGGCAGACCGCATCACCGCCAGACCGCATCACCGCGGAGGAATATATGCCCCAAGGTCACGCCCGATTCACCCAGACCGGAAGTGAGGTCATACACTTGCGCAGAACTCCTGCCCACACAGATCCCCACCCCCCGGTGTTTTGGGGATCTAGCGCATGCGCAGTGGGGAGAACCGCCCTCGAAATGCCGTGACTATACTACTGGCAGTAGTAGGAAACAAACATTTCAATGAATGTTTTGGGGGTCGAGGTGGACTATCCGTGGTCCGAATGGGTTGTGTGAGGTATCAATGTGAAGCACTCGTGGGGGAGCGTCAGACTGGACTACTACGTATTGAAAATAAGGCTATGACACTGATGCGCAGGCAGGGAATTGTGGGAAAGGGGCATTGGAATGGTCGTTTTGGGGTCGAGGTGGGTCATCCGAGGTCCGAATGGGTCGTGTGAGGTGTCATTGTGAAGTACTCGTGGTGGAGCGTCAGACTGGACTGGTGTGTCGTGGAAGTAAGGCTCTTGCGCTCATGCGCAGACAGGGAATTGTGAAAAAAGAGCATTTGGGGCAGGAGTAAGTGGGGTGGTAAAAAAATTTCTTGTAGATTTTACTATGGAGTGTTTTAATGTGGGATGTGGGAACTTGTTTTCACTGTCTCACTCTGTAGAGTACGATGGAAGGGGTCTTGTGGTCATGGGTTGACTTTCGCTGGAAAATTATCGTGCTCATGCGCATTGCGCAGGCAGTCCTAGCGTGGACGTTTTGGGGTCGAGGCGGACAAATATTGGTCCAAAGGGGTCGTGTGAGGTTTCTGTTTGAAGCACTAGTGGGAGAGAGTCAGACTGGGCCGGTGAGTCGTGGAAATGGGAATTTTGTTCTTGTTGAGATTGTGTAGTCTCTCAATTTCGGGGGGGGGGACAAATGAAGGGGAGAAATCCAGTTGTCCCTTAGTAGTAGAGCAGAAACCCAGTATATTTACCCTATGACCTTTGTGAAGAGTTTTACAGTAACACCTTGACGCCCTATCTTAGCGCCTTACCGCCCTATGTTAACGCCTTAGCGCCTTAATGCCTTATCCTAACACCTTACCGCCCTAGCATAGTGTTTTGGGTTTTTTGTCTTTTTTTACCTTTTGCGAGAGATTATCAATCCATTCACATCACGGAATAAAACATGTTGAGACTTCCTGGTCCTCGATGGCGATATCGTTCTACACCGGGACATTGTACGGGGGTTTGACTGGGAAAACCCCTGTTTTCTAGGTCATCGATCTATATTTGTCACGTTAATTTGTCGGGGAATTTTCTGGGGAAACCCCTATTCTATTTATAGACCATGTTGGCTGGAGCCCGGCTGGAGGCGAAACGCTTATAGGTGTAGCAGAGAGAAAGAAAGATCAACACAAGTTTTTATATAGTTTATTCTCCTCATAGTACCCAATACCCAAGTTGCGGGAGCCGCGTTGGGTAAGTTTACAATTCAAGTATGCTCTTTGGTGCTGCATCTGTCATATTTCGTTCCTGACTATCAGATGTATTCTCGGCTACTCTGGTCCAATCAGAAGCCGCCATTTGGTGTTGCCTCAGCCTTCGGCCATGTTTGCTCTGATCTGTTTGTTCTAATCGTCGTCGAGCAAGCCAAGACACTGCAACGGCAGCATGTCCTGGAACAGCTGTTTGCGTATTTTGATCGTAGGGCGTATGGTACACCAGGGGTGCGGATGCGAACGCGATCACGTCACTTCTGGCGATGATCGGTGATTACGTCACTTTCGTCAAGGGTCAGGGTCCAATGGTCAAAACGTGTGCGTGTAATTGAACGGTTGAATATGCGCTAAGGTGTTACAATAAGGCGTTAAGGCGTTAAGATGAGACGTTAAGGCGTAGAGCGAGGACGCCATCGGGAACCAGCAAGTCTCAACATGTTTTATTCTGTGGTGTGAATGGATTGATACATACATCTGGTCGACGCGTTAGTATTATATAATAGCATGGTACAATATTAATCTCTCGCAAAGGGTTAACAATTGTTATGCTAGGGTGTTAAGGCGTTAACATAAGAAGTTAAGATAGGGCGTTTAGCGTTACTGTAAAACTCTCCATAAAGGTCATAGGGCAAATATATACTGGGTTTCTGCTTTCTCTACTACTAATGGTCAATACTTCCATTGGTTTGATGTCATAGGGCAAATATATACTGGGTTTCTGCTTTCTCTACTACTAATGGTCAATACTTCCATTGGTTTGATGTCTTTTTTCCCCCGAAATCGAGACACTACACAATATCAACGACAATACAATTCCCATTTCTACTACTCACTGGGTGTTTCAAACTGATACCTCACACGACCCTTTTTGACCAATATTGGTCCACCTCGACCCCAAAACGTCCACCTCAGGCCTGCCTGCGCACTGCTCATGAGCACGATGATTTTCCAGCGAAAGTCAACCCATGGCCACAAGACTCCTTCGTACTCTACAGCGTAAGACAGAGAAAATGAAAGCTCGTGTGAAACACGGGCGAAGAGCATTTCCCCAGATAATTTTATAACACATTTGGTACTCACAGGGCTTTAGATCTCCCCAATTTGGGCACAACCCCTATTAGTGGTGGCAATTTTTTTTAGGATGGGACAGAGGATGGGGCACATACCCCTGGGGGATGAGCAATCAGGAATCATCCCTGGTAGTAGTGCCTCTGCGAAGGGATTTCTTCACCAATGGCCAAAACCCAGTGTGAGGCAACACCAACTTTATTTTGCGCTTCATGGGCCCACCGACATTAAAAAATCTAATAAAAATAAAATGTCAAATTGCCACTTTTATATTCCCAATGAAAGTTTGAACATAAATACTTTTACCCCCTTCTTATTCCTGATTGTATGAATTAGGCTGTTGTATTCTACCTGAAACAATGACAGCAAATAAAAATGCCAAACAACAAAAAATAAATACCTTTCACTATAATTTTTCACTGTAAGTCAGCGAATTGTTGTTGTTGTTGTTGTAAAATGCTGCTAATACTACTTAGGCAATAATGACATTCAACGTAAATCAGGAACCTTCACTGGCTGTGATCTATCACTCTTGTCATGGTACCCATATTTCGACAGTGATGCAGTATGTCAGAGCTAGGAAATGGAGGGTGTTTCAACAGCTCAGCCTATACAGCATAATTTAAGTTACTGTTGAATTACAACACATATAAAGGAAGTGGGAAGAGGTGCCGACATACTGGCAGAGCCACATGACTTCTCAGCATAGTCTACTGGTTAACCTATTCTAAAGCACATACCAAGAATCTAACGATTCGTGATATGTGTTGTATCTCAGGTACGGTATTGTACCTGTTCATGTGGCAACTTGGATGATATGACCACACGGCCCCTAGCACCGGCATAAGTGGTATTAGATACAAATCTAGAGCTATGATGGAAATGCTCTGACAACTCGTATATTGGTAATTGGTGAGCTGTTTCGCTGTGACAACTCGTACACTGGGGATTGGCGAGCTGTATCGTCATCAGATGAAAATGACAACATTTAACACAAAAGACTAGTCTGTAAGGCCCGATGTCGACCCAGCATCAACTTCCCACATATGCCAACATATACCAAAGACCAAAAGGTCTGCACAGGGGGCAGGGCTGTTGAGGCTGTTGGAACACATGTATCCAAAATTCGCTAGATTGTTCTGAAAGACAACCACAGCCACAACAAATAGATTTGGAGTGTATGTTGGCAGTTAACATGTGACTTAACATAGTTTTTGACCTTGAGAAAATAGGTCACTGTCAGTCCTATTCATTGACTTCAGGTCCATCATCAGTTGCATATGTGGTATCAATTTAGACTGCCTAGCTATATTTCAAGTTATATCTTAAAATAAAGTATATAACCTCGAGAAAATAGGTTCAGTCAACTGGGATAGGCTTGTAGTCCGTCACCGATTGCACAAGTATGATGAATTTGGAGAGCCCATCTTCACTCCTTTCTAATAATAAATTTGACCTCGATAAAACAGGTGAAGGTCAGTCAATTTCATTAATTAGGCTTCTGATCCATCACCAGCTGCATATAGTATGACAAGAAAGATGGGCAGACAGAGAGACAGACAGACAGATAACATGGAAAATTCAGTTCATTTTGGGGCATCGTTACATATCATCTTCAAAGTCTAAATATTCTGTCAAAATGCACCAAAACACACCATTTTACTTCTATTATAGAGAAGAAAAGCAACTCCGAGTAGCCGGGATTACAATTTTATTCTGTATATTTCGCTATTAGTTCCAGCATCTTAAGCATTGAACAAAGTTACAAACAGCTTCATATGCACAGTATATATACAAGGCATAATTTGACCTTAGCCAATACGCATTTATGAATAGTAAGCCAGTAAATTATATCAGTCAAGTTGGACGGATATTAAAATGCCGTCATTTTCAGAAATTGTTAAATGTTAAGCGATGACCTGTCAGCGACCTACAAATAGTGTGATTCAGGTGTTACAATACACCCTCCACAATTGTTGTAACTCGCATGGGAATATACAATTATGAAACATGCGAGTTACATTTGTAGGATTCCATCAATTCTGATGTGGATTGCCAAGAAAATTATACCTATATTATCTTAAAATGACAGTCCTTATCCAAACTTCATGACATGTAGAAATATTCAATGTAGGTACATACCCACTATGTCACCATACTTTATTCATTTGTGCAGTTTACTTAGTTCTTGCCAGGTAAGAAAATTATGTATTGTTTTCATCAATTAGAGTGTGTATTGTATTACCTGAATCACACCATTTGTAGATCGCTGTCAGGTCATCGCTTAACATTTAACAAATTTCTGAAAATGACAGCATTTTAATATCCGTCCAACCTGCCCGACATAATTTACTGGCTCACCTATTCATAAATGTGTATTGGCTAAGATGTATTGGCTAAGATCACATTATGCCTTGTATATACTGTGCGTATGGAGCTGTTTGTAACTTTGCTCACTGCTGAAGATGCTATAACTAACAGTGAAATATACAGAATGAAATTGTCATCCCTACTTGGAGTTGCCTTTCTTCTCTATTATTGGAAAATCATCAGTGGTTCCAATGGATTACTTCAATTAGATATACATGTAAAAATTTCCCAGGTGGGATGTGCCATATAGCAGGTATGTATTAGTTTCACTTCAAAAATCTTTCTACTTTTTCAGTTGAAGAAATAATTATCAGCATTTGTAATTATGCTGTCAAAATGCAACAGTATGTTCAACAGCATTAACTGAGTGATAATTTGTGATTTTATTCATTGAAAACTGGCCAGAATGCATCCCAGACATCTGGAAGCCCAAGCCTTCACAGCCACTGGAGATAAAGAAATGGACTTGGGAACAGGATCAAATTATTATATCAGTAATGGAGAGAGAAATCACACTAATTCTGGAAATGAAGTGTTTACTTTGTTGACACAAGGGGTGTACTAGTCCACTTATGTAAATTGCATTATGCAATAAGTCAACCATTACAGGTTTTATTACCAGAATAGTCAACATACAGGCCTCAATATTGCCTGACTTCAAGCTCACTTGAATCCTTAAATTCTCCATACTGACCATCCACTGATACAGCCCAGACTCAGATATATTTAGCTGACTTTACCCTATGCCACATGATTATGCCAGCGCTAACAGCACCAATGTCCTTTCAATCCATTTTAAAACCATACTGTTAATAAAATTAGTAATTGAAAAAAAAAGAATGTATAATGAGAAATAAATCAAACATTATGTTGATGGGCTGCAAAATCCGTATGAGAGGTGGTCCTTCAATTTCAATAAAAAAAAAACAACTTTCAGGCCTTTGTCTGACAATAATAAACTTCATAAACAGATTAAATGCCAATAAATTGTGCTAAAAACATTTACTGTCTATAGTGCCATCCAATGATAAACAATATCACAAACCTACATGATGAAGCAAAATCCTCATATGTGGCCTGGGGAATGTAGATATTGGACTCAAGTCGTGAGAATTTCATATATTTAAAAAAATGGCCATTTGGCTCACAAGAGATGTAAGTTATAACACTGGGGATGTTATGATCATGTTCAGCAAAACAGAATTACTCTTCCCTGATTAAGAAGCAAATTTCCATTTTTGTGAAAAGAAAATCTTATTTTGAAATGCAAAAATGACTCTCCATGATTCGCCAACACCACCAAAATCTTGTCAGTTCTTTGCCTATCTTGCAAGATCATTATACCCAAATTACATGGAAATCGAACACGTTGTTCAGAAGATATGATGTTACACATGTTTACCTGCATTCATGTCTATAGCGCCACCTAGTGATGACCAAATGTCACGAAAATCAAGCGGGTGAGATCTAAAGCCCTAGGGAGATGGCACATAAGAGTTCAATGGAAAAAACTTTAATCATGATAATAGTTATAGAGGTTTTGTCGTCAAGTCAGATAAATGCAATTTTTCATTTAAATGGCAATTTGGTTCGCACCGAAAGGGAATTATCATGTCGGCAATCCTATATTTATGCTTGGCAACCTAGAATAGAACAGTTTTTAAATATTTCTTCAAGCGAATTGGTGAATTTTCATTTCACGAAAAACTTTTTTTCTTGAGATGCAAAAAATTTGCCTTTATAATTATGCCAGCTACACCAAAACCTTTTCAGCACATTTGACTCTCCTTCGAGGCCATGGTAATAAAATTTCAAAGAAATCAGACAAGCCGTTCAGACGAAATCGTCAGAGAAAGGTTTACCTATGCTCTGACTACAACGCCACCTAGTGTTGAGCAGCAGGTATCAAAATACAACCAGACAAATTTCCCAGGCCTAAGGAGATAGCACACCAAGTATGACCCTAAAATATTTAACGGTTTTAGAGATATTCACGTTTAAAGTCGCGGCGGCGGCGGCGGATCCGGCGGAGCCGTTTCTCATGAAAACATAAGAGCATCCACTTTGTGGAAATGCTCTAACAAGCAGAAACACCCCATAGTAAAATCCACATGAAAAGAAATTACCACCCCAATACTCCTACTCCAAATGCCCTATTTCCACCATTCCCAGTTTGCGCATGCGCGTCATAGCCTTACTTCCACGACACACTAGTCCAGTCGGACGCTCCCCAACGAGTGCTTCACACTTACACCTCACACGACCCATTCGGACCACGGATGACCCATTTCCACCCCAAAACGACCATTCGAATGCCCTTTCCCACAATTCCCTGCCGGCGCATGCGCGTCATAGCCTTATTTCCACTACACACAAATCCAGTCTGACGCTCCCCCACGAGTGTTTTACATTGACACCTCACATGACCCATTCAGACCAAGGATGGCCCACCTCGACCCCAAAACGACCATTCAAATGCCCTTTTCCCATAATTCCTTGCCTGCGCATGCACGTACGTCATAGCCTTATGTTCACTTCACACCATTCTACTATGACGCTCCCTCACAAGTGCTTCACATTGACACCTCACACGGCCCATTCGGCCCACGGATAGTCCAACTAGACACCAAAACGTCCACTGAAATGCTTTTGTCCTACTACTGCCCGACTGCGCATGCACAGATTGATACCGTGACCCGAACGTGACCCGGAAGTGACCTTTGGCCCGGATGTGACTTTTGACCTGGATGTACTATCATCCGTGACGTCACGCCGTCAGCCTCACACCTCAGCCTCAAAAACCCACGGAAATTTGCTGTTTATATACTACTGGGGAGGTCCGAGATTCAGCCCGAGCAAAGGTACACAATTCCCGGTAAGTGCAGGCCTATGCCGTCCAAAATACATTCGGGATTGAGTTTCGCATGTAGCAACCTTTTACGGTCATGCAGAAGTGCTGACAAAATATGCCAGAGAGCACCATTTTTCATCTAGATCTTTTTTAAGATCTCGAGAAACAGAATGCCCCGATTGAATGCAAGAAAGTGAATTCCACTTAAGATATCTTTCGATACACCACGCTGCAAATCCCCAAATCCACCTAGCATCAGAAGCAAATGCTTCTGCTAAAACTTAAAACACAAACCACTCTACGAAAATTCTTTGAAGTAAAATATCCGTCAAAAAGGACAACAACGTGCCATTCTACTACATTCAATTTAAAAACAAATCTGTGTCACTTGAAGAAATCTTCTCACGGTAGTAGTAGAGAATGTGAAGATAGACACCACCTGAACTCTGACGTCACAGAGGTCAAGTCCGCTGTGGTTACAGCATTTCCGGTTTGGACTGGAAGTGACCTTTGATCCCATTGTGGACCGCCGAACGGAAATCCACGAAGGGGACCGATTGTACGCTCGGGAACCAACAACATGAATTTCCTATGAATCTTCAAATGTGACGCGCCGGAATCGCCCAGCACGCATGACTCAAAACAAACCACGAAATGGAGGCATGAACTGTCGGCAAATTATACACTTTGGATTCCAAATTTATTTCGAATGTACTGGTAATCATATTTGTTATGACCCATGGAAATATAATATTACACAGTAGTACCGCATGTTTTAAGTTGTATAGTCCCAGTTATGCCATAGTTTGTTTTCGAATGTGCCAGTTGAAAATCAACGCTGTTATGGGTCGGTCAGCAGCAGATGGAATTATGGATTATTGTTGCGCACTCGGGAGTCAATGGGAACAACCCAAACATTCGAATGGAGTGGAGGAGAGGTAATCCGATTCGAAAGATCAATTATGCTCATTGTCTACCACTGGAGATCCCCGTCCGTATTCCTCCGCAGTGATAAGGTTTCAGGGTTCATACTCCATGTAAGAATCACGAGACAATGCATACAATAGTCATGTCTGGGGACAACAATGTGTCTAGACTTGAGCCTTTTCAGCTGTACAAAGACTCAGACAACAGCTTCCTACATGAAATGCCTACCGGTTTCAGGTCTATGTCCGCAGTTGAAAGGTAATTACAAGCGTCTAGTCCGTCATTCATAATCCAGCCGTCGTCCATTAGAGAATATCCGCGTCCATAATCCAAAGACCTATTCCATTTTCCATATAACAGTATTAGCACCAAATTCAAAAAGACAATCATAGTATACAAAAACATAGGCTTGTTTCCTGCAAGAGAGAAGCGGTCAACAGTTTTCAATGATGCCGGCAAGACATCATGATGTTCCAAAAATATCAAATCCGTATCGCTGATCAGTATTCTTAATCCATAATATTCGTTGTAAAGTCGTCATCTAAAGAATGATGTATCTCAGTCACGCTTTGATTGTGACTGTTCATATGAGTACCATGAGGATCTTGAAGTACATGGGTTCATACGGCCCCTAGCCCCGGGTTAAGCGGAATTAGACACAAGTTACGAAACGTAGCGCCATAGATCTTGCACGCTACATTCGTATTTTGCTATCAGCATGCGATATGTATCGCCAAATTTGAGAAACTTTGAGTGGAGGCGCTTGGTGGAATAGCCCTGTTTTATAAGTTTCTGCAACAATGTTTTGTGACGTTGATTAAAATCGTCACATTTAACACAGGATCTAGCAAATGCTACTAAGCGAGATATGTATACGCCATATGCAGGTCCCACTGGAATATTACTGTCCAGAAAGGGATAGTTTACGATGTCGAAATTGTAATCATCTCTTTTGTCATAAAGTCGACGAGAGAGAATGCCCGCTTCATTTTTATAGAGATATAGATCTAAATATGATGTGCCTGTAGGGCTATCTGTAGTTTCCTTCAAATCCTGTGAAGGTGGATATATATCCCTCACTGCGTCATTTATATAGCGATTATCCACAGCGAGAAGATCGTCTATATAGCATTTGGTGAATGAGAAGGAACGGGCTTCGAATGGATCGGTTTTTGAAAGCGCCTGCATATAGTCATATTCATAAGAGAACAGATACAGGTCAACCAACAGGGGTGCACAATTAGTACCCATTGGAATACCTATATGCTGCTGATATATTGTGTTGCCAAATTTCACATAGATATTTTTAATGAGAAATTCAAGCAACTCTATAAACAAAGAAACATCCCATGAATGATATCTCTTGTATGTAGTCGAGCTAAAGAATGCTTTATGGCTTCTGACATTAATATATCTACGATCAGTTTTCTTGAACACAGATACTATTAATGAACTTAGACGGTCAATAAGGTCCTGATGAGGGATTGTAGTATAGAGAGTCGAGAAATCCCATGTGGATACATGTCTGTACGGTATGTGACCTTTAGCATCAAGTTCTTCCGTAAGACATTTTGAGTTTTTCAATATCCACATACATTCACCGCCAGAGTTCTTAGAAATAGTGGCGCAATACCTTTCCCAAAATGCTTTTACCTCCTGAAGGGCCCTCGTCAATAGGGTTGAAAGAAGCTTGGTGGTGCAGCTTCTAGAACCAGCTATGAATCTAGCTTCGTATGGTGATTTATGCATTTTGGGAGTCCAGCATAGTTTTGGTATGTCGTTATGATTGGTTGAAAGACAAATACATCTTTCCCTGAGAAACTTTTTGTGATTGTTAAATAAATGTTCCAGAGTAAATGCAGTTTGGGAGTAAGTAGACGTATTTGATGAAGATATGTCTACACTCAATTCTTTAACCAGTACCTGGTAATAGTAATATTTACATATGAATATTATATTATTCGGAGCTTTATCTGCTGGGACTATGACGAATTTACTCTGGAGATTTGCTAGAACTTCTTGCGAATTGAGGTTTCTCAGTACTTGGTTTGCTTGGGGAAGAGTACTTCTGTCAATATGGCGGCTTGTTTCAACGACCTTGCTCTTGGTGAGGTCCAGCCAATCAGCGAGTACTGTAGGTTCAACTTTTTCTCGCTTAGCCCAATCAATAACGTACTGTTCCAATGCAGACAGGACTATCTTCTGGTCGGCCTTCAGATTTATTCTTCTTGGCTCTCTATATTTAGGTCCTTTCATCAGGAGTAATTTCAGATCCTTATCACTCACCACATCAAGGTCACCAGTCACAATATGTTTGCATGGTGTATAGATAAAGTTCGAAGATTCACAATCACAACTATAGCCTCCTGACGTGTATAAGTTCCAGTCAAACTCCTGGACAGCATTGGAGTAATTGAATATTTTGGTGGCTATAGATTTAGTGTACTTATATGAAATGCAAGAAGGTTTTGTGAACTTAAAATAGTTTGGCACAGCGCAAGTGCCATTGGATACTATGGAAATATGGAATATGGAAATGGAATAGGTCTTTGGATTATGGACGCGGATATTCTCTAATGGACGACGGCTGGATTATGAATGACGGACTAGACGCTTGTAATTTACGAAAGTGAAACCTAATCCAATCGTGCAGTTGGGTCACATCATAGCCTTGGGGGAAAAATCCCATCCAACGTTTGCAAACCAAAGCGTTTTCCGTTCCTGCTCAGAATATGCTCACCAACCAGATGTCAATTTTTCCCACCTCTTACATATCTCACCAACGTGCAAAGGACACGATATGGTACGCAGTTCTGTAAGAGAGCAAGGCCTATACCCTTTACACTTACCAACGGTCAGTACCACAGGCCTGCCGTGTTCATGACGGACTTGCAAGATCTGATGGCGAATCGGACGAGATCCTGGAATCAGGCCAGTAGGATGAAACCATCCCGTTCATCAATGAGGTGTACATGACGCACAACGAACACAATCACCCCTTTGCTTTACTGGCTACCGGCGCCGCGCCAGTAGTATACAGCGAGCATTTAAGTGTACATTCCCCCCGGATGTAGAGGTCATAGAGGTCAATTTGTGTGTTTTGACGTCACAATTGAGGGGGTGCGCATGCGTGATGAGGGGGCGTGGCCTGTGTGGTGGGAGGTGGGACAAGATGGCGGTCCGTTTTTGTGTTGTGTGGGAGGTGGGACAAGATGGCGGCCTGTTTGTGTGTCGTGTGGGAGGTGGGACAAGATGGCGGCCTGTTTGTGTGTCGTGTGGGAGGTGGGACAAGATGGCGGCCTGTTTGTGTGTCGTGGGGGAGGTGGGACGGCCAAACCTAATAATTCTCTCTCTCTCTCTCACCAAAGGTCAATGAGTGCATAGTTCCGGCAGAAAAAAAAAAAAGTTCCGGCAAAAAAATAAAAAAATAAAAATGTATTCATGCGCGGTGATGCGGTTTGGCCGTGGTTTTGGCGGTGATTCGGTCTCGGGGAAAAAGCTTCTGCGGAGAAAAAGTAGTCCCTAGATAAAATGGTCCGATTGGGTCGAGTGAAGTATCAAAGTGAAGCTTATGTGAAGGGGCATCTAATGGGCTGGGTGTGGGGTTGAACTATCGGCCTTCTGCGCATGCGCGGTGGCCGAAGGGTATGAAAATAGCCGTGTTGGAGCTAGGGAAGCCCTTAAGGGTCCGATGGGGTCGAGTGAGGTATCAAAGTGAAGCTTATGTGAAGGGGCATCTAATGGGCTGGGTGTGGGGTTGAACTATCGGCATTCTGCGCATGCGCGGTGGCCGAAGGGTATGGAAATAGACGTTTTGGAGCTAGGGGAGCCCTAATGGACCAATGGGGTCGAGTGAGGTATCGATGTGAAGCATTCGTGAAGGGGCATCTGATGGGCTGGGTGTGGGGTTGAACTATCGGCCTTCTGCGCATGCGCGGCGGCCGAAGGGTATGAAAATAGCCTTTTTGGAGCTAGGGGAGCCCCTAGTGGACCGATGGGGTCGAGTGAGGTATCAAAGTGAAGCATTCATGAAGGGGCATCTAATGGGCTGGGTGTGGGGTTGACATATCGGCCTTCTGCGCATGCGCGGCGGCCGAAGGGTATGAAAATAGCTTTTTGGAGCTAGGGGAGCCCCTAGTGGATCGATGGGGTCGAGTGAGGTATCAAAGTGAAGCATTCATGAAGGGGCATCTAATGGGTTGGGTGTGGGGTTGAACTATCGGCCTTCTGCGCATGCGCGGTTGCCGAAGGGTATGAAAATAGCCTTTTTGGAGCTAGGGGAGCCCCTAGTGGACCGATGGGGTCGAGTGCGGTAACAATGTGAAGCATTCATGAAGGGGCATCTAATGGACTGGATGTGGGGTTGAAATAGCGGCATTCTGCGCATGCGCGGTGGCCCAAGGGTATGCAAATAGCCGTGTTGGAGCTAGGGGAGCTACTAATGGTCCAATGGGGTCGAGTGAGGTATCAAAGTGAAGCCTAGGTGAAGAGGCATTCAGGCAATGGGGTGGGTGCATGTAAAGTTTTTCCTGAAAAAAAAAAACGGAAAACGGACTTTATCGAAAAACCTGGGAAAATGCCTATATGGGGTATGAGGGGTATATAGGTCGACGGGCTTAACGGGGCTTGTCTATCAATAGAGTTATCTCCCCCTAGTTCCAGGGTGGGTGTATGTAAAAATTTTCCTGAAAAAATACGGAATACGGACTTTATCCTAAATTACGGGAAAATGCCTATATGGGGTATGGGAGGTATAGGACCATCCTGGGAAACGTACTTCTATACATTTGCGGTAGGGTTGTGGGGTCTCGTTTTACTCGTCTCGTCATTTAGAACATGATAGGAAGTGTCCCCGTGCGAATCGGTGAATTTTTTGAAAAAAGTCACCGAACCCCATATAGTCCCATACTGAGGGTATAGGATCAATGTTTGTCCCCTGGGAAACGTACTTCTATACATTTGCGGTAGGGTTGTGGGGTCTCGTTTTACTCGTCTCGTCATTTAGAACATGATAGGAAGTGTCGCCGTGCGAATCGGTGAAATTTTTGAAAAAAGTCACCGAGCCCCATATAGTCCCATACTGGGGTATAGGTTCAATGTTTATCCCCTGGGAAACGTACTTCTATACATTTGCGGTAGGGTTGTGGGGTCTCGTTTTACTCGTCTCGTCATTTAGAACACGATAGGAAGTGTTGCGGAGCGAATCGGTGAAATTTTTGAAAAAAGTCACCAAGGCCTGGGTAGGCCCATAGGCCTATACTGCATGGCTATGGATGTATAGGGCCATACGGGGTGGACATGTTGGAGTCTAGGTGAGTCCCTGGTGGTCCAATGGGGTCGAGTGAGGTCTTATTTTGAAGCTCTCGTGCAGCAGCATCCGACTGGGCTAATGGTTCGTCCGTGTTCAATAGTCTGCGCATGCGCAGTCTGGCCGTAGCATAGAAAACAGGCATTTTGGGTGCTATGTAGGGGTGTGTTTGGGTTAGAGATGGACTAATCACGGTTCGAATGGGTCGTGTGAGGTGTCAAAGTGAAGCTTGTGTGGGGTAGAGTCAGAATGGTGTGTTTTTGAATGCAAGTCGCGTCAATCTGCGCATGCGCAGTTGGTTGTATTAAGTAAAGTGGCCATTTTGGGGCAGTACATGAAGGTGTTTGGGGTAGAGATGGACCGCTATGGGTCCGAATGGGTCGTGGAGGGTGTCAAAGTGAAGCTTGTGTGGGGTAGAGTCAGAATGGCGTGTTTTTGAATGCAAGTCGCGTCAATCTGCGCAGGCGCAGTTGGTTGTAGTAAGTAAAGTGGCCATTTTCGGGCAGTACATGAAGGTATTTGGGATCGAAATGGGCTATTCACGGTTCGAATGCGTCCTGGAAGGTGTCATCTTGTAGTTCTCGGGGTGTACATTACGATTTGAGGGATGTTCGCGTCATCTGTGACGTCATCGATGACGTCATCGGTACGAGTAGTAGCGAAAGTGGACATTTTCGGGCAGTACATGAAGGTATTTGGGGTCGAGATGGGCTATTCACGGTTCGAGTGCGTCCTGGAAGGTGTCATCTTGTAGTTCTCGGGGTGTACATTCCGATTTGAGGGATGTTCGCGTCATCTGTGACGTCATCGGTGACGTCATCGGTACGCGTAGTAGCGAAAGTGGACATTTTCGGGCAGTACATGAAGGTATTTGGGGTCGAGATGGGCTATTCACGGTTCGAATGCGTCCTGGAAGGTGTCATCTTGTAGTTCTCGGGGTGTACATTCCGATTTGAGGGATGTTCGCGTCATCTGTGACGTCATCGGTGACGTCATCGGTACGAGTAGTAGCGAAAGTGAACATTTTCGGGCAGTACATGAAGGTATTTGAGGTCGAGATGGGCTATTCACGGTTCGAATGCGTCCTGGAAGGTGTCATCTTGTAGTTCTCGGGATGTACATTCCGATTTGAGGGATGTCGTCATCTGTGACGTCATCGGTGACGTCATCAGTACGAGTAGTAAGTAAAGTGGACATTTTGTGGGTGCGTGAGGGTGAGTTTGGTGTAGAGATGCACCATCCTTAGTCCGAATGCGTCGTGTGAGGTGTCATTTTGTAGCTCTCGGGGTGTACATTCCCAATTGAGGCATGTCCGAAGCATCTGTGACGTCATCGATGACGTCATCAGTAGGAGTATTAGCGAAAGTGAGCCTTTTGGGGCAGTGCAGGAAGGTATTTGGTGTAGAGATGGACCATCCGCGTTGCAAATGCGTCGTGTGGGGTATCATGTTGTAGCTCTCGGTGTGTAGACCCTGATTTCAGGGATATTTATAGCATCTGTGACGTCATTGGTGACGTCACCCACGTAAACAG
>JAVTVY010027558.1:51641-101681 GCA_036873755.1 Hanleya hanleyi
TCCGCCCACACAGTGGATGAAAACGAGGCTCGTTAACAACAACATTTCTGCCATCACTGGGGCGAACATTTCCGTAGATAAAACTGCTTCCAAAAGCAGTGACTCTTCTCCGCAACCCTGTACTAAATATGTGAATCATCTCCGGACCCACGTAAGTAATTAAATAATTACATAACTGGTATTTCTTTCCCGTTTTGTAAGCCAAAATGCAGCCATTGAAAACTTTTAGCTTGTGAATATTTGACATCTGCGTAAACCGGCCAACCTCCAAATACCAGCACTATCTAGGATCGCAACACTTAATGTATGATCCCTGTCAAAGCCGACACCACAGCCTAGTCCCAAACATGGTCGTTCACAAAAACATATTTTTTAATGCAACAACCACAGTTGGGGGGAAAATAATTGCTTTTTTTTACTCAATATTAATGGCAGCCAACCTCTGCAATATTAGGCTTTTCAGGCCATCCAACCGGTAATACTCAGCCTCGGCCAATAGCTCGCCCAAATAACGTCTCTCTCTCGGCAGTGTTCCCAACACAAATCCGGCACCATTCCGGAGGTAATTAAGTATGTGCCGAAAGTTTGCAGGTTCCCTGTCGAGAAAGTAGACAGGACAAGAGCTATCCCTGTCAATGGACTCGATATTATATATATCGGGTCCACTAACAGGGCCAGGACCGAGGTTGGGTCAGACATCAGTGTAGCTCTACTTGTTTCGAAGTGAGTACCCCAAACATTAAGCACAACTCGCAAGGCCTGAGTCAGCTTCAAAGTTTTTGTCAGGTTGGCTTTCATTTGGACTTCCCGGGCCTGATCGATTATATAGTGAGCTACTGCCACGGGTCTGTGTTGGGGCTGCTCTACTGACCCCACTTGCACATCCATACTAGCTGATTCTGATGGTGCTGTTAATGCCTGCACCCCTGTCGCCTCCTCTGCAACTGACTCAGGTGTGGTGGGAGTGGGAGTGATGCATGTCCTGGCTGGAGAGTCGACGTATAAAATTGGGGTAAGTGTGACAGTATGAGTTTCGCTACCTGAAGGCTGGTCTCCTGCAGTAGCTGCCATTTGTGGGTGGCGGAGAGAGTACTCCCCAGTAACACATGGTGTATTGGGTGCACCTCGAATTCGGGTGTATGGGCCAGTTTGAGCGTGCCCCCTGTTGCGATTCTCTGTTGCCCTCAGCCCACTAGCAATGGGTGTCACTTGCTGAAGGGGGCACCTCGACAGCTTACATGAATTTTGTGAAGATGGTTTCCTTAAATCTAGCAAACCCTCTCTCTGCCGCCTCACCAGTCAGGCTATTTTGTCGGTTGAATAAACCCAGTTGCGCCCCTGGACAACTTTCGTGAGGTGAGTCCTTTCTAACAAACATCCGACGACAACTGCCACATCTTCAACCGAACCCAGAATGCTGTTCTATTACATGGCGGAGAACCGCATAATCAAATTTAAATTGAAAGTCTCTGCAGATAAGACATCGGCAGATATTGCCCTTTGTCTGAAAAGACAGAGAAATGTATAAAAGCTCATTTTATGTACAATTTCCAGTTTGTCATCAGCATTTTCCTGTACAAAATGGTGTTATTTTGCGCCAAATATTATTTTTTTTTAACAGTTGTAGTTTGCAAATTGGCATACAGTAATCTATTTTAATTTAGGGTCAGTTACAACTTACATCATAGTTACATATCAGCCATGTTCTGAAGTCCTACAGTTCAGCTTCAGTAGTAGTGAAAATTACCGAACGTCTTTGGCCTCCGAGTTTGTCTCTGAGACCTCCTTCCTTTAGTCATAATTTCATCTTTAGTAATTTGGTTACCATTGGTTTCTTCTTCACCAAGGTTACCATTGTCTGGAACCAACTCCATGTCTTCATTCAATCCGTCTGCATAAACGTCTCATTTTCAGGAGCGGGTTCTATAGAGGTTACTGCATCTGATGTAACGACCATGGGTTCACAGGAGGGCTCTCCTTCTTGGAGAGTTTTCTCCTGAGCCTCCGGTTTAAACCAGGTGGGTTTATTCTCACCCAGATAAGTCTTAAGTCTGTCATGGTGTACGAACCTAGGTCTCGATTTTGGGGTCTCCTGTACTCTATAAGTTACATCATTCAGTCGTTTTGTAACTGTGTAGCGGTCATGCCATGGTCTCTGTAATTTGGGGCTTATTTC
Source organism: Hanleya hanleyi (assembly GCA_036873755.1). Classification (NCBI taxonomy): domain Eukaryota; kingdom Metazoa; phylum Mollusca; class Polyplacophora; order Lepidopleurida; family Hanleyidae; genus Hanleya; species Hanleya hanleyi. The sequence continues at coordinate 53,818 of JAVTVY010027558.1, forward strand.
TTTTTTCCGGCTAGGTCTGTACAACCAGACACCATTTCCCTCATCATACAGGTTATGGTTTATTTTGTAGTCATACTTTTTCTTCATTTTGTCGCTGGCTATTTTGAGATCATCTCTAACTAGCCCATGTATTGTTTCCATACAATTTGACAAGTCATATGCATATTCAGTTTCTAACTTGTCTTCTTCTGCTTCTTTTTCAGGATCACCTAATGTGATATCTATGGGTAGACTGATCTCTCGACCAAGCATCATACCACATGGGGACACACCTGTCGACTCGTGTACAGACGATCTATAGGCCATCATGACTAGTGGTAAGTACTGGTCCCAATCCCGCTGATGGGAAGAAACACAGGATGAGAGCATATCCTCAATAGTCTGGTTCATACGCTCGACCATTACGACCGCAATCTGACGTCGTGTCGTGCGTGTTTTGGTTGTTCCCAACAATTTACACATTTCTCGAAACACTCAGGACTCAAAATTAGTCCCCTGGTCAGAATGGATCTGCCCAGGCACTCCAATAACTGACACCACCCTCTCCACTAATTTTGTGGTTACAGTAGTTGCCTCTTGATTGGTCATAGGGATAGCTTCCATCCATTTGGTAAAATAGTCACCAGAATATATCTGTTTCCATCACTGGTAATCGGCATTGGCCCCATGACATCAACTGCTAGACGTTCCATTGTTACACCGACAAGATATTGCTTCATGGGTGCCTTTGGTTTCTTTCAAGGTCTCCTCCGAGATGCGCAAACGTCACAGACGCTGCAGTAATGTTCCACATCCATTCTCAGTCCTTGCCAGGAAAATCTATCTGTGATTTTCCAAGTGTTTTTGTTACACCAAGGTGACCAGCCGTTGGGGAACTATGTAGTTCCAGTATTACAGCTTCTCTCAACAATTTTGGAAGCACTATCTGCCACTTAATGTGATTCTCCTTATCACTTTCCCAACGCCTGTATAACACACCATCTTTCAAGTACAGTGAGTCCCACCTAGCCCAATAAAACTTAACTGTTGCACCTAGATGGGAAATATCAGACCATACTGGTCGTTCATGAGATTCCTTCCATTGGAGGATTCGACTGATATCGACATCTTCTCTCTGTCGTGAGGCTATCCCTTCAAGGGAGATAACTCTCCTTGTTTTCTCTGGATTGTTCTCATCCGGAGTTGCTGCCCCTGTATTGGGCTTTGCTTTAATAACTCTAAAAGAAGCTTCATTCTCAACAATCTCAAAATTGTTTGGACAATAATTCTTTTAGTCCATGAGATAGCCCCTCAAAAGTGCTATAGATTTCGATGATTTTGCCCCCCCCCCCCCGGGAGCACATTTTCTATATGTTATTTTAAAGAGGAAGGTCTGCAGAATACCATGAGGTGTGTTGCCACCCTGGAAAAGTGTTTTGTCATGGTCTAAATTACAACACATAAAAGGGATGTGGGAAGAGGTGCCGACATACTGACAGAGTCACATGACCTCACAATATAGTCTTTCGGTTAACCTATTCTAAAGCACATACCAAGAATCTAACGATTCATGATATGTGTTGTATCTCCGGTACGCTTTTATTGTACCTGTTCATGTGGCAACTTAGGTGATATTACCACACGGCCCCTAGCACCGACATAAGCGGTATTAGATACAAATCTAGAGAGCTATGATGGAAATGCTCTGACAACTAGTATATTGGTAATTGGTGAGCTGTTTCGCTGTGACAACTCATACACTGGGGATTGGTGAGCTGTATCGTCGTCAGATGAAAATGACGGCATTTAACACGAAAGACTAATCTGTAAGGCCCGATGTCGACCCAGCATCACTGAATGAGGTACCCCTAATGTGCATTATTGTTGAACACACACGTTACATGCATCTGAGACGGTCCATAATGAAGGGCGATGAATATATGAACTATTTGTCATAATTATCATCCCAAGTCCAGTGCAAATCGAAAAAGGTTAACGACAAGACATGAGGTCAAGTTTTGTATTACTTCGAGTAAATATACCAGTTGTTATCCGTCTTTCGGCATTAGATCCAAGATTTCCTTTTTCGGCGGAATCGCACGGATCTGTGTTTGTTGCGGCGAGATGGAGATAAATCGGTAGAACCTCACTACAGGACTGATACATTTTCCTTGATTTCCGATATGTTGGATGGTGGCATGCCGTACCCGATTCTTGCGCGGCTAAGTTACATTTATGCTATCTGGATGGCATAAAAAGTAACCAGTTAAGTTTCAGCCAGCCAGAGATGTTCTTCGACATCCAACTTCAATTTTTATTGCTGCTTTATTCCAGTCGTTACAGCAGAAAGCATAATTTTGTATCGCTCAATGTGCCTTCCACCGGTCAAAAGCCAGAGTGCTGACGTCACCGAATCTTGCACACCTTGAGGTCCACAAGCGGAAATGTTAATTTCCGACTAAGAACTCTTGGTGTCCAGCTGTCATCATCACAGATTATTCTAAACATATCAACTTTGTTGAGAACCACACAATTTCGTTCAAAAATAGTTTGGGTTTATTTCTTTAGTTAATTGAAGACAAGATACTGTTTTTCTCATGTGAAGTATGCAATAAATATTTAATAAATAGGTTAATATGGTTAATTGTCTGTATCATGTATATTGAGCAGACTGTCATTGCTGGTTGACACAATAAATAATATGGATTCCACACACAAATCCCGCAACAATAAATAAATTAATTTTTAAGTGTGCAAATTCAATGATTTTGAATACATTAAGTTACCATTAAAATTATTGACAAATGTACATTTATTAATACAAATATTTCACAAATGATTGTCATAATCATATTATGTTCAGTCTACAAAGCCTGCTGCCAGACAATACAATATGTACCCTGTATGAATGATGTTGAGCCCATATGCACACATTATATAATATTTATATATAAATCAGGAATTATAATTTAATTTATTAACTATGCCATGTAAATTTATGACTCGGACACACCATGTTCACTTATATGCCAAATAGCATGAACCGGAAGCAAAGAAGAACCATAGCATACCATACCATACCAATACCATGTCTGCACAATATGATACTGACCAATCCTCCATATTGAACATGGACAGCTATGGCATGAAATTACAGTTTACATGGATGTTGTACAAGATACTAATAATATGTGACAGTTTATTTGAAAACTCAAATCTTAACTCCTCCCCCCCCCCCACCCCCGCCAAACCGCACAACCCAATTTTACAATCCTTGACCTGTGGTAATTGTAATAAATTTTGAACACACAAAAGGATAAGCTTTAGATGGGTGAATATACAAACTCACTGCATATAAGGCCTATCATATTAACTAAATTCTCTATTCTACACAAAAGAAGCTCATGTTTGTACATTTCTTAACTAAAAGAAGGAGTAAATAATTACTGTTCAGCAGCCACAGCATTGTGCAAGCAATCTGGGCAGTTAAATGTGTCCTGTGTATCAAGGTGTCTGACGGTTGTACAAAACTCAAGATGAACCCACCCATCACAGCTATCACACTGTCCCCATGTAACCTCAGCATCCCCACCCATCAGCAGCACAGGATCTCTCCTCCCACATACAATACACACTTCGTCATCAATTTCATCTTCAGTGGATTCGCCTTCGCTCATATCTGAATCAGAATCAGAACTAGACAGGTCTTCCTTCATGGCCTTGTAGAACTCATCTTCTGTGATGGCAGCCCCAGATTTTGGTATGAGATAAGGGCGTTTTGTCTGGGCACTCTCAGCAACAGGTTGGAATCGCTGGGCGACAATGGAGAGCAATTCCTGAATGTTCTTACGCTGGTATCGTTCTCCACGAGTTGTTGACTCGCAATTTCTCTCAACAGGAACGGAAGATTTGTCAGGGAATGAAGATATGACCTTGTCTGGATTGAATGGACAAATACCAGTCTTCTTGAAAGCAGAAATGAAATTTGATGATGTCCGGGCTCTGTTGTATGCTGTTGAAATTAACGAAGTTAAATTGTTTCGGATGTTGATGTAAAAATTTGTGGCATTCTGTGCTGAATGATTTCTTAAAGGGGCTGAAAACTGCAACATCCAGGGGTTGGCTGACATGGCTGGTATGTGCTGGAATGACGAAGATGTGCACGCCTTTATCTCTGGCTTTCTCAATCACATTCACGGAGATGTGGGTCTTGTGACCATCATACAAAGCAATTGCTGGGGTGTTACAAAAGTTAGGAAATGATTGACAAAGTAATCTTCAAAAATATCAGTTGTGGACCAGCAATTTGCAGAAACTTGGAACTTGGTGTCTGGAAGACCACCCTGGACAAGCTCTTGGTAGATGCGTTTACCCTTAAAGATGATATAGGGTGGAAGCTTGTTTCCAGCAGTATTCCCAGCAGCAATCACAGTGGTTGTGGCACTCTTCCCAGAGTTAAGATATATCTTCTCAGAGTAGACTCTGGAATTCCCCTCAGGTATGCAGATTTCCTAATAGAATTGTCCCGTTTCACCGCCTTATATGCCTCCACAAGCCCGCCGTTGGTATATGGCTTCAGTGGTTTGTTCTTAGGCATCTGTGGACAAAAAATAAATTATTGAAATTGTAATAAAAGTTGGTGTATAGATGTATTGGATGCATCCATAATACTTAACTGTATTCATTTTATAATATTAGCAGTGTGTACTTAACGAAATTCTATTCCCAATAAATTATTGCATGTGCAAAACAATTATAATGCTGTATCCTTACAATGAAAAATTATTAACTGTCATAAATAGTCATCTGATGCAATAAAATATTTATTTTCTAGTCAAGTATACCAAAAATATCATTTATAACAAGTATAAATACAGCATCGGGCTTTACAGACAGTCTTTTGTGTTGAATGCCGTCAATTTCATCTGACGACGATACAGCTCACCAATCGCCAGTGTACGAGTTGTCACAGCGACACAGCTCACCAATTAGCAATATACGAGTTGTCAGAGCATTTCCATCACAGCTCTCTATATTTGTATCTAATACCGCTTATGCCGGTGCTAGGGGCCGTGTGGTCATGTCATCCAAGTTGCCACATGAACAGGTACAATAAAAGCGTACCTGAGATACAACACATATCACGAATCATTAGATTCTTGATATGTGCTTTAGAATAGGTTAACCAGAAGACTATACTGTGAAGCCATGTGACTGTCAGTATGTCGGCACCTCTTTCCACTTCCTTATATGTGTTGTAATTTACAATAGATCAGCTTGGAAATGAAACTAGCCATTATCCCTTACGGGTCTCATTTCGCAGAACGAATGTCCGAAGAACCCGGATATTGCAGTAAACAGAAAAGTCAGATTCTCCGGCATCCAGACCGACAACTCATTTCAACGTATAGCAGAACAGTTATATATTTTCACGCTTTGAAATTACTAAAAGAATATAACAATATTGGATATACTATGCTCTATAAATAAATGATCCAGTGAAATACTTAACTGGATATATTGTCATAGGAGAATGTATAGCCTACGATACAAAATTAGTGTGTGGGGAGGGGGGGGGGTGGGTTATCGAGTGGCGTTTGGGAAGATTGGGTGAGGGCAGAAAAGGGCAATGGAGGTCATAGTATTTAGTCGTGGGCCCATGAATATTCCGACACCTCGTAAATAAGGAAAGTAGTGTTATTTCGTATATTGACAAAGAGGAACTGTGTTACTGCAGAATTTGGATTTAATACAGAATCGAAATTCGGATCGAATTGTCTACATCGTACAGCACAGAATGAGGCTTTGCTACCTTCTGAGGAAAGCTGTGGATAAAAACTCGAGAGACCAGCTTTGCGATTTAGAGCATATTTGTCATCTTAAATGCCAGGCACCAATAACTATGAATGATTCCAGATGGAGACTTGTGTACAAAAACTCCTGAATATAATAATTTGTTTTTTCGCATTGCTGGAACAAATCTGATAAAAAAATGCCCTTAACCGAGAATGATCATCGGTCCAAAAAATTTCTCGATAAAACAAATATTTTGTGCTTTTAAAATAGCTTTTAAATTTGTTACACAAAGAAAGACGTTTGTATATTAATATTTACTGGTAATGCAAGGCAGTCATCTCCTCACATACATGTAGTAGCCGTGATGGGGCGTCGCTTTATGGATCAGCAACGAAGTAATGTGCTACACTATCTCACTATAGATAACAAAGGCATGACTCTCAGAATGAGAATGAATTTTACAGACATTGTGAAACATCTATACCAAAATTTTGTAAACTTTGTTTTTTGTCATCCTGTAATCAATATTTGGTAGGTGAAGCCTAAAATAACAAATTCATACACAAACACTAGAAATGATTGTTTCGTTTAACAGAGGTTAAACGATGTGAGAGACTATGTTGTGGCTCGCATTTTCGGTGAAACAAAAAGGACAAAAATCTGAACTCGAGGATCGACTGCTGACATCGTAGGTACACATAGATTTTTCATTTGTTAGCAATGTGTGAGCTGTTTCGGTATATCGTGATATAGGATTTAAATTAGAGATGTTTGCTGTGAGATTTCGTTAATTCCAAACAGTTTATTTTAGTTTTTGCTTTGACCTTTCAACTACCCACTATCAATTGGAAAGGCTTTTCCTCAGCCTTTTTTACGATAGTAGGTCATCAAGCCGATTGTCATCAAGCCGATTGTTGATAGCCGAAGTTGATACATGCAAGCCGGTTTTAGTTAAAAACATGTCATTATATTGCTGAGTCGGTTTAGTCAATTGAATATCTTCATTCGGGTAGAATTCCTTGACAAAAATATGCTGACAAAAATATGCTGACAAAATGAGCATGCGTAAGGTTTTCGATTACCAGTTTTGAATAAAAAAATCATTAACTATCCTGTCGTAATCATTATTTTAATCGCCTACTGGGAATACGATACTATTCCAGATTTTAACTTCTCCTTTTCGTTTTCCAGGAACAAAAATCGCTCTTATTGATTCATACAACAGATTGTATGATTTTTCCTATTACTTTTGGAATACTGTATCTTAGAAGGATATTGTCTTCATTTAATCTCAAAGTTATTATTTGTACCAGTTTATGTAATAATTTCAGCTCCAATATTATTACCACGCATGCATAAACCGCCAAAATCATATTTGATACAGGTTTGAGGCATACCCTTTGTTGATGTTTAACATGCAGATCAGGATAGAAACTATTGAGGTTCATGTTGGCGCTACTTCGTCATTATAGTTAGACTATTGCATATTCTTCCTATATTTAAACGTGGTCTGGAGAAATCGAAATTCTGAGGTTGGATGTAGGGGTGGGGGAGAGATGCGTTCTGAGATAAAAGGCTTATGCTACTTGATATGTATATATAAACGGGGAAGTTATTTTATCCGATGTCAATAAGACAGCGCAGACAATGTCTGTCAGTGGTTCCACGGGGAAGGTATAATATTTTCCATTAACACTCTTTTGTAGATACACGAAGATCGAATGGAGTGGATATACACGTTGGGGCTGCAGACGGCAAAAACAAGGGTTATTAATCGTGGAAACTGTAGATCATATAAGAAATTATTGGTAGGTCAAAAATGTATGCAGTTTTCTCTGATTTCTATTACAGCGATCTCCCCCTCCCAATATGTGTGTGGATTTTTTTTTAATGTTTTTCCTTCCCAGATGGAAGAAAAACGATGGGATCTGAAATTCCACGGGACTTCATGCTCTATAATGTTTGTTCCATATTCTGTATTTAATTCTGAGTTAAAGGAAATTGATATGGCATGAGTTTATTCTGACCCAATCTGGTCTGGGTGATTTTAAGCATACATGCCATACCTTCAAATATTGTGGGAATGTAATAGGATCCTCATTTCACGCTTTTTTAGATAATATTATATGTGGAATCTCCTTAGTACCCCTAAAGGAAAGAGTTCAATGGATTTTATATCATAAATAAAACAATGACGAACACTAAGGATCACAATACCCCTCTCCACATAATCTGCTCGAGACAATGCAGCTGATAGCTGTTCTCAGTTGCAATGGATACAAATGTGTACATTCATGCCTCGTGGCAATATAAAACCAATAATGAATAATAATGTCGCTATGTCTATCAGGACTTCAATACTACAAATTGAGAATACAAGATGTTAGTGCTGAAATCAGCACTTTTTTCTTTTTCTCCCGTTTAAGAATAAAAAATGAGAAAGACTGGAATGAGGAATGTGAATAGGTAGCACGCACATAAAAACAATGTCTCTACTTCTTTGATTCAGAGAGCCGTGCAGCTGCCTTCTATGGACTCCGGGTTGGTTATTTGATGAGAGGCACTGGTGACCCGCGTTTGATATAATGGAAACTAAACTCGGCCTTTCTTCCATCGTGTCACCCGAACAGACCATTTATTTGGAGCTGAAACGCTGTCTGTGTCATATTCGTTCTGGATCGGATCGGCTGACCGATTGTGACCCACAGTTCACGAATTCAACGTGGCAAACTTTCAAACAGGCAGCTCGACAGCGCAATGATTCCGTGGCATGTGTATTGCGATATCGATGGGAGGAAGGTCCAGTTGGACGGTATCATAAACAATGCTACCTCAATTACACTCATAGAGACCCCATACAACGCCTTCTGAGAAAAAGAAAAGAACCAGGGTGTCGGACTGACACAGACAACGGTCAACTGTCCAGAAAGACAAATGCATTTTCTGTCATGAGGACAAAGTGGTCAGGACAAAGCATGGAACCCGGAAACCAGAAAAACTATCTCTCTGTTGCACAATCAGTGGAAGTGCAAAATTGAAAGCAGCTGCTACAGCGAGACATGACGACCGTCTTATGATGCTGATTAAGACCGGGACCTCATAGCCGACAGAGTGAAATACCACCACAGCACAGCTGTTATAAGGCCTACACCAAAGCTATGAAAATGGAAGATAGGACCAATGAAGGTACAGAATATGAAGAAGCATTCGATATCTTGGCGCACAATGTCCACAGGAAGGTTCTGTTGGAGAAACAATAACTTTTCACAAGTTACAGAACCGGGGTCAGGGAGAAATCATCTTTAGCTCTGCTCTAAAAACTGGCAATGTTGTTGGGATACTGTTGAGTGCATCCGAAGCTGCAGACACACAATGTAACTGGGAGTTTGACACAGATGAAGCATTCCGTAACGAATTACCCATTGGGTGCCATGTTTATCATTGTGCAAAAATACCTTCGCCACCTTCTGCTCAGTGTAACCCAAGTGTTATCCTGGCGCCATCAGTCGATGATATGGACACAGAGGCAGCTTTAAAAGCTTTTATTCCAGCCCCAGTCTACAATATGCTGGCTTGGATCCTATGTGATGACGCAGAACCTGATGAGTACACATTGACACTCGAAGACAGGTCCCATCCAGAGTTCATCGTCTTATCTTGTCCATTGCACAAGATCTGCTCCACTGTACTACCCATGCGTACATTAAGACACCCAAACACGTTTACCTTGCCATGACATTGAAAAGTTTGACTGGGTCTGCTGAAGTAGTGACCATTCTGAACCGACTGGGTCACAGCTTATCTTACAGCACCATTGAAGAGGCAGAGACAGCCATGCCCAAGGAACAGCTCTCTAGATGGGACAGTGGGGTTTCTTGCCAAGTATTTGTCAAGAAGATACACCAGCCATTTTTTGCTGGGACAATAATGATATTCTGGAGGAAACTCTGTCAGGACAAGGGACAACTCATTGCACGAACGGTATTGTCATTCAGCGACAGAAACTTGGATGTACTAAAGCCCCTGTAAGACGTGAAGTTGAACAGCCACATGTCTCCAGAAACAGAACATTACATCATGTACCAGAAGTTGTGATTCCATACAACCCCATTAGAATGTGAAACTGAGTGTAGACCAGTCACGTGCTCCTGACACAAGTGTGTTCCAATGTGCAAATCTCAAGAATTTCTGCTGGTTCAGTGCAAGATTATCAAAGAATGAATGGTGAACGGCCTTCAATGTGGCTATGCACGAGAAGACCCTACCGAGATTTAGCTTAGTTGGCTATTGTCAAACGATTGAAGCTAGTGCAACTGAATTACCAACTGTGTACACGGTTCTCCAACGAAGTCTTGAGATGGCTGCTCAGCTGAACCAGCATGACTGCATCGTGGTGTTTGACCAGGCTATCTATGCCAAAGACTTGGAAATAATATGAACAAATACAGAGATCTTCTCCCGCATAATCCTACGAATGTGTGCATTCCACATGGCGTGCGCCTTCCTTGCTGTCATCGGGAAGCGATTTGGTGAAGCTGGATTGGGATACATTATGATCGAGAGTGGAATCATCGGCTCGGATCCATAGCAGGGGTGTTGGAAGGGAGACATTATAACAGAGCTGTTCGTATGCACAAGGTAAGCATGTCAACTTCATTTTAGCTGAAAATTTCCTATGAATATAAACGGTAGAGGACGGCTGATGGAATGGTGTGGTGGTGATTTCGTTTTCTTTTTGTGACATTTTGCTGCACGTTATCAAGGATAGTTTTCAATATTGAACGATATAATCCCCACAATTTTTTGCTTGTTAACAATAGAAAGAAGACCGCAGTATTATAAAGTTTATTTCGCCTTTTACAGATCGTTCTCGAAGCTCTGTTGCGGCTACGCTGGGATTTCTTCCTGAAGTGGCTGGTGGATGATGGTGATACCCATACAGGTGACCTCAATGTACTGGACGAGGCCATCGACAAGATCCGACAGTCCTGTACTTCTGACAACATTCACGCTCTCCTTGATGAACCTTCATTGAGTGCAGTGTTTGCGAAAGTGGAAATGTATGCCTCAGTTGATGGTGGTCCCATGAAAGCATTCTGGGGGAGCTACATCGAAATGGTTCAACTGGTTCTTCACTTCATCCGTGCTACACGGGAGGGAGATTGGGATTTACATCTAGCATGCGTGCGTGACATGCTACCATGGTTTTTTGCCTACGATCGCATTAATTATGCACGATATGCGTCAGTGTACTGGGTGCAAATGATGTTGCTGCCAAAAACCCACCCTGAAGCGGACCAACAGCTCCGAACTGGAGAACTGGGGGTGCAGAGAAACGTCACTCACAGATTCTCCCAAGTAGCTGTTGACCAAACCATAGAACAGACACTGAACAGAAATACCAAAACAAAAGGAGGGATCACAGAATTTAGTCTCAGGCAGGGTGCTGTCCAAAGGTGGATTACAACTGCGCTTAGTCGCTCTGCGATCGTTGATAAATGCCGTGCGATGACAGGTTCTGGCAGCACACAAGACCACTGGAAACAAACCACAACACCTAGGACGAAGAAGGTGTCTGCGCTGTGAAATCCATAATATCCAGCTGGGTGAACCCATTTGATACTTGTGATAATCTAGTGTCCATCGCATCGGGGGTTGTGGTGAGTGAAACCGCGCGAGATCACTTGCTCAATGCACACCATAAGGGTCGACAGCATCTGCTGAATTTCGTTGAAGAGAGACTTTTGTCAACTAGAGTGTAGACCTCTTCGACAAGATCACTAAACTGAAACTCCAAACATTCAGCACTGTTCAGACGAAAACACAGGTGGGCGGGGGAGAAATTATGCTGAAAGCTGATCGAAACTTGTTTGCCAGACTACTAGTGGTTGCCCAATCCCGGAAAATGAATATGAAGGACATCTTGGGTCACGGGTTAGGCCCCATTTCTTGGTCTCTGGCAAATCAGCGCTACCAAAGGCCTTAGAGTGTGATGACGTTCAGACTAGGGATAGATCCACTGCTACAGCCTGCATTGTGGATGCTATAGCAATCATCCAGTCGCTCAAACGAATTCCTGGAACATTTGCGACACTGGCAGAGGAAATACTTGACCACATTATTAGTTATGCTGGTCGAGCAACACGTGTTGATTTCGTTGGAGATCGATATCCTTCCGTGACCATCAAACAGGCAGAGCATTCAGCCAGGGCATGTACCGGCCAAGTGAAAGTTAAGATTACCCACTGTGATCAGAAATGCCCCAAGCAATGGGAGAAGTTCTTAACAGTCGAGTCTAATAAAGAAGCATTGCTGTCATATTTGCAGAGGCAATGGTCCAGCCATACATTAACTGGTAAGTTGAAAGGAAAATGCCTATATGTGACAAACGGTACATCTTGCGAGAAGATATCTTGAGAAAATGAGGGTATCATGACTACCCAAAACGTACCAGCCATGTCATGCACCCATGAAGAAGTTGATACCCGAATGTTGTTCCATGCTGAACATGCTGCTGTTGAAAGACACTCAGTCGTCTGACACCGATGTCGAGATTCTTTCTTGTCACCACAGCTGGTACATCCCGGCCCAGCTAATTCTGCATTCTGAGACACAAGTCAAATCGAGATTGATTGATATAAGTGCGCTTGCTGGAAATCTTGGTCGTCCAATCTGTGAAGCTTTGCCTGGGTTGCATGCTATGTCTGGATGCGATACGGTCAGTGCATTTGCCGGGAGAGGCCGATCAGGAGTGGTGCTCGATGCTACAGAGCCTGGGGAGAAACTTTCCTCCCAATGATGGATTATTGTCAGGGTTAGAGAAATTCGTATGCGCACTGTATGGCAAACCAGGAGAATGCGTTAATACCCTTAGGTATGACATGTTCCGCAAAGCCACTAACCTGCAGTCCTTTCACTTGCCCCCTACTCGAGATGCTATCAGAAATCACATCGCTAGGGCTAACTATCAAACAGCCATTTGGTTAGGAGCTCCACAGGCACAGGCCTCACTCCCGCCGAGTCCAGATGGCTGGAAGGTTAAAGATCGTGTTAATTCGTGTTAATCTGCAGACACATACACATCACATTTAGTGTTGAAAATACACAGTGGCAAAATCTTGTGGCATAGTAATGTATCTTAACAATTACTGATTATAGGTCACTATTTGCGATGGCTTTCCTGTTGCATTTGACATTCCATAGAATGACTACCTTCCCTGTGTGGGGGAAATAACTTCCTGTTCGTTGGTAACTTTGGTGACAAATGATGGACGCTGTACATTCTTGTGGAGGTAAAGTGCATCCTAGATGAAATACATGTGATAGTGAGGTTACAAGCACGGTTAATGGGGATGTTCTAGCATAGGATTACAAAGCACTCACATTATCGGAATGTGGGAATGGACAAAAGGCAACAGGAGGATAGGTTACCGCAAAGAGTTGCACCATGTAAGCGTCCTGTCTGGCTGGATAGTGCTTAGTTGGTTCGTCGCGATATAGCTGAAATATTGTTGAAAGCGACGTTAAATTCTATTCACTCACTCACCCGAGTTTTGAAGCAGTTTGAAGACATTTTATAACAGAAATGTCATGCCTTTGCTTTCTATCTGTGTTTATGTGAATATCTGACCTGGGGATAGATAGCTTGGACTGAGGGACCGAACTTCTCCCTTTACTCCGGAACGATAATCGAATGAAAGACCAAACCTTTCTAACGTGATCACTTCTAACTTTGTGTCATTTTAGTATTGATATTCCACATAAGGATCGGCTGTGTTGGACCCCGAATCGTAATAGTGATAGTCAAAATACTGTGATGATCTGATCTACGCGACAGATTGTGGAGTGGCAAACTAAATATCACATCGGCCATAAATACGATGCGACGATGACACTTGTTTCCGTATACACGACAAACCTGTGTGATCTGCCAAACTGTAAGTAGATGTGTGCCAGGCTTGGGGAGACTCCACCCGTTCCCTTCTCCTTCCCAACCTTCCTCGACAGTACCGAACCATCCACCCTGTGCCCGGAACGACAGAATATATGTTCGCTTTCTCCATGACGTCTCAGCTTTAATATTGGGGTCATGTCCTGTTGGTTTGCATACCTCTCCGATCACAGATTAATGGGAAAATTCAAAATTGTGGACATGCTGAAAGGTTGCTTTTCCGTAATTTTTGCTTCAATATTGCGTTCCTTTCTTACATCACATCAGATAATAATTTAATAATAATGACGCTACTTGACGAGGATTTTCCACATTTTGGTGTGTAAAGTCCGTATTTCGCATTTTATTTTTTCGGGAAATCCTAGTTTTGCGCCTACCCCACCCATCAGCTGATCGACCTCGTTTCAAGATGAGCCCTCACACGGCCACTTATGACCGCTATTTGCCCAACAATATCTTGAAAACAGTCCGTTTCTCGTATTTTATTCTCGAGAAATCCTAGTTTTGCACCCACCCAGCATGTTGCGTTACCGGAAATTACCTCGCCCCCGATGTGACCTTTGACCCAGACGTTACCCCGACCGGAGGTGACGTGATTAGCAAACGTGACATCACCAGAAATTACATCATCCCACCCCTCAACAATCCCAAGAGATTTCGCCTTTCTATACTACTGACGGTATCACTGCTGTTATCTTGGATTTCTACCTTTCCCAGTGGAACTTGCCCCCAACATATGTTGCGGCAAGTCGCCCACCTCCCTCATCTAGGCCCAAAGTCTAGGGATTTGTTTTATTTGGCTTCAGTTACGCAATTTTCAAGGAAATGAAGAGGAGTTAAGGACACTGATTATTATATCTGAACTTTTGACATCTTCAGTGACGTTTGACCTTCAAAAGTTGAGAAACAACTTGATTGGTGATGATCTGTGTTTACCTTGGCGGACGCTATGAGGAAATCGGGCATCATACTTACGTATGAAGCAGAGAGAGATCTACCGGTTTAAAGGCAAAATAATCATTTCAAATCTTCGATGTGAAAGACAGGTCTTCCAAGAACCGAGGGTACCATTTTGCGCATTCGCATTGACCGTGTCAGAACACTTTGCCAGAGTGGCAACATGCCGAACTCTGTTCAGCACATTCCAACCTTCAAAATGATATATATCAAATGGACTCCCCAGGGGGGGTGCAAAATAAACTAAATTTTACCACCCCATCTCATGGACTATTTTGGCAACGTATTTTATCTTTTCCTTCTGCACGTTCACATTGGCCACACTCAGACTTAGAACATGGTCTGCGTGAAAGAGCATCTGGATTGGAATGCACACGCTCTTGTCGATATTCTATCTTCATGTCATAGGTAGAAAGCAGCTCTAACCACCGCGCTATCTGGACTTTAGTCAGATCTTACTATGAATGGTCTGCCATATAAGTAATGGTGAAATTGCTTGACCGCCAGAACAACAGCAAATAACTCACGTCTGGTGACACAGTATTGCCGTTCAGCTTTTGAGAGGGACTTGCTATAATAGCTAATCACCTTTTCCTCTCCACTCTGAATCTGTGACAGAACTGCTCCCACTGCAAAATTACTGGCATCCGTGTCAATAACAAATTCTCCATGAGTGGTGGAGTATGCTAATATTGGTGCTGAAGTAAGTGCTACCTTCAAGTGTTCGAAGGCTTGATTACACTCCTGCGTCCACACAAATTGGCGACCAGTTTCAGTTAGCTGGTGTAGGGGCCTAGCTATGTTAGCGAATGATTTGATGTAGCGTCTGTAATAAGAGCATAGTCCGAGATAGCTTCTTATCTCTTTCACATTTCTGGGTATTGGCCATTCTCAGACAGTTTTGATTTTATCTGGGTCAGTGGCCACACCCTGATCGCTCACGACATGTCCCAAAAATTTAGCCTCCCTCTGGAATAGAATGCATTTTTCAGGGCTTAATTTCAAGTTCGCATCCTTCAGTCGTTGAAGGACTTCCAACATTCGCCATTGCCTCATGAAAAGTTCTTCCAAAAATTAAGATATCGTCTATATACAGGATACAGGTGTTGAATGGGAGGCCATGTAAGACTCGTTCCATCAATCGTTCGAACGTGGCTGGAGCATTTGACAGTCCCATTGGCATGACATTAAATTCAAAGAAACCACTGCTGCCTGTACAGACGGCAGTCTTAGGTTTATCTTTTCCCGCCATTCTTACTTGCCAGAATCCACTTTTCAAATCGAGGCTACAGAACCATGTAGCTCCCGACAATGAGTCTAATGCATCATCAATTTTCGGCAGGGGGTGGGAATCTTTTATCGTCAAATCATTCAGAATTCTCTAATCTAAACAAACCTTTACATCGCCTGATTTCTTTTTTACCAGAACAATCGGTGAGGCCCATGGGCTAAAAGAAGGCTCAATTACCCCTCTATCCAACACAGACTGAATTTCTTTCTCTGCCCCTGCCTTCTTGGCCAAAGGAATCCTCCTTGGGTTTTGTTTCACTGGCTTAGCATCTCCAGTATTTATCTCATGCTCCACAAGAGTAGTGTAGCCAAGGTCATTATTATCTTTAGAAAAGGTCCCCTGAAACTCATTCAGTAGGGATGCCAACTCAGTTTTCTGAGTTTCACTAAAATGTTTTGAACTACTTTCAAACAGGTCCACCAAATGGTCAGGGACTGGAGATTTATTCCCCCTACATTGGTTAACTTTGTAGCTACCATGGCTACCAGCATCCTTGGATATATCACCTAGTATTTCTTCGACAGGCTCACATTTAGCTGCTATGGTGTTCTGATAAATAGTTAGACAACTATCACCAGGGTTAATAATTCTCAGTGGAATCATTCCGTTAGAGGGATCTATCAAAGCGTTAGCTACTAATATCCCGCTCTTTTGCAGAAACTTATCTGAAGTTCCGACCAAACAGTGGTCAACACCATACATCACATCAAGTGGCCTTCCTGGCACTATCACTTCAGTACCAGGTGGCACTATAGTGGTTTCATTAACTTCTATTCTGCAGCAAGTTGCCTTGAATTCATTCATATGCTGGTAGCAGCGTACAGTCTCATCCTTTATTATAATCTGACCTGCACCTAACTGAACATCACAGCCATGTTTTCTTAAGAAATCCAAACCAAGGATTCCCTGGTTTTCTATATCAGCTAAGACAAAATCATGTTCAACGTCAAACTTCCCCATGCGAACAAGATCAGTTACTTTTCCACAGAATGCAGCGATTTCGCCAGTAGCTGTAATCAAACTACCATGAACAGGTGAAATAGCTGGACGATTTGAAGATGGTATGACTTCAAAGAATGCCTTGTCTAATATGCTAAAATTAGCACCAGTGTCCACTAACATATCAACAGGTACATTATGTACATTCACCGCAACAAACAGACCCACATCACTAGGTGAGAAGGTGTTAAGAGTGATATTGGGCCCTACTGTGTCAGCCTTGTCTGGGCCCCTGGACATGGCTCGGTCAAGTTTCCCTGGTCATGTGACCTTTGATCTTGTGTGGCAGTAGTTTCATTCCCAGAATTTGTCTGGTTTGGCCATGGCCTACTGTTCTGCCTGTTGTTTCGAGGATAATTCTGCCTGTTATTCTGATGGTTATTTTGTCTATTCTGGTGCTCAAGATACTCTACCTTCTTAACTAAACTCCCCCAATTTATCTGAACAGTCTTTCAGAGTTTTCTCAAGTGTTTCTGATTTCATTTCAGGCCCGACTGGTTTCAGGCCCGACTGGTTCGATACGAACGTCCCCTTGACGATCAGCCAATCGATGGGTTTCCAGTCTAACAGCAAGAGTTTCAGCATCGATAATAGTTTTGGGCTGAGCTTCGCGTAGGCGAAGTCGAAAGTCTGCATCAGGTAATGCATCGATAAAATGGTCTATTGCAAGGGACCTACTAGCCTCAGGGTATGCCTGTCTCGTAAGCTTCTTAATAGCTTGGGCCAATTCAGGGATACTTTCATCTTTTCCCTTGATTTTATTCTGCAACTGGGCCCTGAACATACCAGACCTGTTCACAGCACCAAAGCAATTATTTAGTGCTCTAACCAAACAGTTGAAATCTCTCCTTTCTCCAGCACTCAGTTCACTTAGAATTGCTCGTGCGGGCCCCTTAAGACTAACAGCCAAATACAGAACCTTTGCCTGACAATCCCATCTGTTAGTGTCAGTCAAAAGCTCAAACTGATTGAGGAAATCCTCTAATTCTTCACTCCCATCATAATGCTGAGGTCTCAGACGGGGCGTTTAATTTTTGGAATATTCACCAGCAACTCCAGTTTGGGGTTGGTCAATGGGAGGTAACTCTGTTGTGACCACTTCAGGAACAAGGACTGGAAGAGGACTTGAAACTGATCCAAGTCGAGAGCTATACCGGTGTTCTGAAGGAATCACAGGCTGCCCCTCACCTAAGCTCGGGCTTTGGGGATTCATTTTCACGAACATTTAATTCAGACCTATACTGGCTAGTATCACTAGGGACTGTTGTATCAGATTTCACTTCACTTATATCCTGTCCGCCACAGACCTGGCTGGTGACAGGTGAAAATTCAGTCATTCGTCTTTGTCCGTCAATCTGTCGGAAATGTCGGATATTCTCATTTTGACTTCTTATTTTCTGTTCCAAGGTATTCATGTTTGCAAAAATATCAGTTTTCAAATCTGTCATGTAATTCTGCATACCATGCATTGTTTGAAATAAAGTTTTCATCTGATTATTCTGCTCTCTCAGTACATTTTGCATTTCAAACATCTGCTGACTTATATCACCGAGGACATTTCTTTCTTTAGGTTTAGCTCCAGTATCTGGAGTTACAGTTACATCTTGTAAATGTGAAGCAGAGACTGTACCGCTATCTCCTTCTCCCAGGCTACCTGGTTTGAAGGTGACAACATTAGAATCGTTCATCTTCAAACTATTTATCAATGTCTCCAAGTTCCAAGCCACTGTGTTTTAATTATCCTGCACAGCTGCCACCAATGTAACGCCGTTCGTGGTTAAGTATAACCGCCGAGTGTACTCTAGCTCTTCGAGTCGGAATACAATAATAATATTTAACAGGCTACTAGTAACACAGTGACTATGAAAAAAAGAGACAAAGAGGTAGAATAATTTAAAGAAATACAAATTTATTGCATAAACGCGAATACATCATATTTGAATCACGAGTAAGTCCGAATAGGAATAGAATTAATGCAAATTTTTTTAACTCCAGGTATATCCCGCTTCTCTTCATCGGAACCTACGGATTTAAGAATAGGATTACTGAAACTGCTAGATAGCTCCAGAAGGTGTGACTGTATGGGTCTATATCAGAAGGTGCACCCATTAGGTGACACTGGATCTATTTTAGAAGGTGTGCACATGAGGTGCCACTGGATCTATTTTTATTTTAGAAAGTCTGGTATATAATCCCACAAGAATGACTGCTTCGAAGTCTGCATCAGAATATACACCTATTAGGTTCTATCAGTTCTGGTATATAATCTCTAAGTATGACTGCTTCCAAGTCTGGATATACACTTATTAGGTTCTATCAGTTTGGTATATAATCTCTAAAACTGACTGCTTCTGAATCTGTTTCTGAAGGTGCTATGATTATGCGCTAACTGGTCTTGTCTAACCATTGCTTGGTTTTCATCGAGCACAACCCCGATCAAATCCGCAATTTAAATAAACCGCACCTAGAGTCGTTTCTGTTCCCAGATAATTTGCTTCAATCTCCGAATTTAGCTCCTAGTCATTCCCTTCTTTCAGCAGGAGGGTACACGAAGAAATAATTAATCTGGTACAGTCCAGTTCGGTACAATCTCTGCTATGATATTAGTCAGTGGAAGTTTCAATCGCAACTTGGTTGAACCATCCTAAATCCGCATCCACTTCAATGCAATTCCGCAATCTTTATGATCCGCACCTAAGGATGGTGCGAGAAGGTTTGGTCATCGGGGGAACCTAGCGATTTATTTAGTCACATAACATTTCATCTGCTGTACTATGTCTGAGAGGAACATAGGAAGGTGTAACCTGCCACAAATCTGGAGGTTGACACCTAGGGAAGGTGCGCGCAAATTATCAGAGCTCCAGTGTGAAGGTATCTCCACTCTGGAGTTTACAAACTGCCGCCAGTGTTACTCACCAAACAACTAGGTGATTCTATGTTGACCTGAGCCATAATTTCACAGGTTTCTGTAGGTAGTACTAGGTGGTTTAGAAGAACTAATTTACAAGAACAATACAAAGACACGTCTGATCTTGTCTCCAATAAAATTGAAAGACATTTGAATCCGTTCCGCGCCAAGTTTATATAGTCTCAAGTCATGAACATTAGACTCCGCCCACACAGTGGATGAAAACGTGGCTCGCTAACAACAACATTTCTGCCATCACTGGGGCGAACATTTCCGTAGATAAAACTGCTTCTAAAAGCAGTGATTCTTCTCCGCAACCATGTACTAAATATGTGAATCATCTGCGGGCCCACGTAAGTAATTAAATAATTACATAACTGGTCCCCGTTTTGTAAGCCAAAATGCAGCCATTGAAAACTGAGATTTCGGCAGCAACAACAACACAATGTTGTGACGATCGACTGACAAATGTCTGTGTACCAGCTCGTTACAATATGATGTGTCTGTAGGACTATCTATAGTTTCTTCAAATCCAGTGAAGGTGGATATAGATGAAGACGATCTAATATTCTGATATCATATCCTTGTCATAACCCATTGATAATACATGTATGTTATTGTGAAAAGGAATTTGGTGTGAAGAATTTATTCCTCGCCCAGCCTACATACTCAGCGCATAGTTTACTCTCCCTACAGCTTTGATTGTGGTCAGGAAGACCCATGGTAAAATTGTATGTCATTGAAGAGATGAACTTTGATCTATAATTTATTGCTCACCCAGTCAGCATTAAACGCGGCTACTTACTCAGTGCATAGTTTACCCCCACTCAAACTTTGATTTGTGTCATGGAGTTTCAATCACTGTTCGAAAATCCTCCTTCCCTATCCCCATTGTCAATTACTAAGATATGCAATTGTAAGATACACATGTATGTCATTGAAAAGATGAAATTCGATGTAAATCGTTTATATCTTATCAACCTCGAATTTGGGCTACATAATCTGTGCATTGCCTAGTCTCACTCAAGCTTTGCTTTTAGCCAGGGAGAATAAATCCCTGGTCAGCATTCCTGATTCTCTATCTGCCCAGTTGTCAAACTTGAAGTTATAGGGTATATAGATTTTAAATGAAATTAAATTAGAGAAAAACGACACACCAACTCCCTGTGAAAAAAGTAAGTTTCGACTGTATGAACAAGACAAAAAAGTTCATGTCACACAGAAAACGATTTCATCGGTCCTGTCCCACTGATAAATTATGCATGCTCCGTTTTGGAGATTTCTCCAGGTTTACCCAATCAATTATTATCCTAACTGCAGCGAATATTGATAGCCTTGTATTGTCAGACAATCATTATCTTCTAGCGGTCGCGTCAGGAAAGGTTGAAGCTATTTAGTCTGGGTCTGGCGGTCAGACAGTTCATAATTTTCCAACAGATGACTTCATAGGGCTATTACATCATCGCTCTGAAATATTTGTATTCAATACCGCTCAAGACGGCACTAGGGCCATGTCATTCAAGACTTCCACATGAACAGCTAAAATAAAATCGTGGCTGGGACACGAATCATCACATGGATCACTTCTGGTTCTTGTGATGTTTTTAGATAAATGCAGTCACTATATTTGTCTGTGGGGACATCTGACTTCTTGTCAGTACGTCGGCATCATTTTCTCCCATAATTTTGATGTTGCTTCTTATTAATTTAGACTCTCTGCACCTAATTTCGCAACTCGATGCATATTTTGTTCCCACATTTGCGACCACAGAGTTATTAAAATATATATAGACTACAAAATGTTGTCGTCATTCACAGTGTAATGCTATATTACATGAACTCGGTCACTTTGGATCACAATAGCATTTCCATAGTTTTATTCGCAAGGGCATAGTTCATATGTGGGCCGTGTTGCTTTGACGGTCATGATCATGTTCTACCCCCAGTTATAAGATCGTATAATTTATAACGAGTCTTAACTGACATGAATCATTCTTGAGCGAAAATGTTATATGGAAGATGTCAAAACTCTCCCACTCGTACCTGTGTACCGATACTATCTTAAGCATTCGAAGCTTATTCGGTCCGTTCAGTAGCTGATTTGAAAAAGTTGATTTCCATTTCCATACACTTTTTGTACACTTGGAGAGCGGTGCCTTCATCCAGGAGATCTGCGTGTGAATCTATGAAATCTTCCATTCGTCTGGCACTATGGTCGTTTAGATTCTCCTCGCACCAGAATCTGTATATATTTGTCGTCATCTGAAATGAACAGAAAAGATGTTAAGTTTCAAAACTAGAATCCCCAGGAGGTAGCCTCTCGTCGTCATAGCAAAACCATACCCATATAGTCCAGTGACGACGGAACTACAACACTGCTCTTCAACTTTAAGATTCGTGCCGAAGGTTATATTTGAACGAACCTCCCGATAGCCATACGCGAACCATGATATGCTGCTTCAATCAGCGATGTTTGGTGCCAGCACTGTGGTATTAAGTCCACTATTAAAAGTAGTCCCCAACGTACAAAATAAGCGGTTGCAAAAATCACAAGAATTCAGAAGGACGACTGACGAGGTCATCCTGGTATATACTATATGGGGTTCTGGTGATAGTAGTTCAAATGGTACAGGATATCATTGTTGCGCTCGTGAACTTGCTTGAAAAAGTGTTGTATTTAGGTTGAGGCACATGAAATCGAAACATCTTAACCCGTCGACCCCACAGCGAATCTCAGTAGAGTTTGTCAAACCCTATGATAAATCAACATGCTTAATATTAAGGTGATTTGGCTAAATTAGCTGTCCTAGCAGGCCAGAGACCACTAGTGTTCTGCCTCTATCGCGAGTAATAGTCGAAGGTCAGTGGTAGGTGTTTAGAGTATGATATGCGTTGGGTTTCGCTGAGTTTGATTTTATCTCAGGGCGTAATAAGGAGTTGCTCAGGGGCTATTTGAATGCCTGTACACCGCTTTCTCAAAGCAGAGAAAAAGGCCAAAATCATGACGTCATTTGTACGAGCACGTATAACTCAAAATCGAATTGGGCAACGCTTGTCAAGATGTTTGTCAGGATGTAGCACTTTAATTGAACTACTTCTTGCCGAAATATGGAAGTCTAGACTGCAATAGGGAACCGGCGAGATACAATTACGTTTACAAGGCCGTCATTGTAAATTGTAATAGTAGTCTTAGGCTTAGAAACCTTGCGTGATCCGCGGCTTTTGGGCTTAATTGGTGTTGGAAATGGACATTGGATAAAGGTATAAGACGCATAGTTAGGTATTTTGGTTAAATAATGAACTGTTTTAGTAAAATGTGGAAAAAGTCCTTACATTGTTAGAGCCGAAGACGGGGTGCGGCTTTGCCGTTAGCAAAATGGGGGCTATTTTGTGTCATTTTATTACTGATTACTCACGGTTGTTTTCTATATTTTACAGTTGTTTGCCCTTGAGAGCAATCGCTATGATATGCTAAGGGGCATGCTTCAAAGTTATGCCACGTGAATTCAATCATTCAAGGAATCGGGGGGTTCACATCGCTAAATGTCTCCTGAAATACCAGAATTATCAGAAATGCTGGTACATTGGCGGAAAAGTGTAGTGTTGTAGAAGACTCCACTCGGCCTCAAGTGAAGCGGCTCTATTCATCACTGCTTTAACCTGTCACGTAGTTTAGAATAATGCAGAAAAGTGGGAAGCCCCTCTAACAGTGTCCAATCAGTTAGATAGAGGCAATATTGTATAGTTTCAACTCTTTATTGGTGTATTTAGTATGAAGCATGGAGTCCCATGTTTTTTGTATAATTAGCATGCGCTCTTTTTTTCTGGAAAACTTCCAAATTTGAGTCTCACGACTGTTTTTTTTAATAAAACCAAACATTAATCATACAAATCGCACAAAATAAGCGGAAAGGAAGGAAAAATAGGTCATAACATGTGTTGATATATTAGCGAATGTAAGGATCATCCTGGTAAATACAATTTGGGGTTCTGATAATGGTTGTTTGAATGATACAGGATATCACGTTTGCGCTCTTGAACTTTCTTGAGGAAGTCAAAAAGTGTTGTATTTGGGTTTAGGTACATGAAATCGTAACCTCATAAACCCGTCAACCGCTCAGGGAATCTCAGTGAAAATTCTCAGACTAACATTAAGATGATTGGGCTAAATCACCTATCCTAGTAAGCCCGAGACCACTACACAATGTAGCAGCTGGTATGAAGCTTAGACAAATTTTACCGAACACGCTCTTACCAATTCCACTGTGGCAGCTAGGTAAACCAGAAGTAGATATTACACTAACAAAATATAAAAAGGCAGACACGAGCCAGCTTGTATATGCACAAGAATTTGGTCTGCTGAGAGAAAAATACAGATCGCATCATGTTATTTATACAGATGGTTCTAAAGATGGTGAGAGAGTAGCATGGGCTACTATCTTTTGTTCTAAAACTAAAACCTGTCGACTACCGGGTAAAAGTTCGATATTCACTGCAGAAGCAAAAGCTATATCGTCGACTTTGGAATGTATTGGGTCCACTAAAAGGATGTCATATTCTTAGATTCACTGTCATGCCTTTAAGCGATAAAAAGTGGAACTTCAACTCATCCCACCATCTTGAATATTCTACAATTATATGACTGTGGATTTGATCAACAGTTTGATGTTGTGTTTTGTTGGTCGCTACATAGCTGAACGCGACGTTAAACCTTAATTCTCTCTCTCTCTCTCTCTCTCTCTCTCTCTCTCTAATGTTATACACCGCTCCTACTATTTATCCTGGTTGGTGCGTTCTTCAGTTGAGAAAACATCTTGTCTCGTCGTGTTAATACATAATTTGGTGACGAGGATTAGATCCTTGTTTTACCAGCTAACACAGCTACATTATTCTTGTGCCGGTGGTTATCTCGGAGAACAGAAGACCGGCTACAGCGATTTGACTATAATCATTCCGGAAGTGAATAGTTTTGTGTAATACTTTTTATTTATCTCCCTACAATAGTTGATCTTCACAACTCAGAAGTTTCTATGTCACTTTGTAATCAAAAATGAATTTCAGTCAATTCTTATAACAAACCCCCTGTCGTCGCTATGGTTATGTTTATTCTGTGACTTCTTCCTCCATCTGTGCCTCGGAAAATGTTACATAAGTTCCCCTCAATGTTTGGTATGTTCGAAGACAGAGGTCAGGGTTTCTGGCAATGTATGTTTGTAGAGGAGATATTGGTAATAGAGGTTTCTGGACATCTTCCATTACCACATAAATAGTTAGGACATCATTTGGTGGTTGCAACCTACCGCTCGCTCAGTGTAATATCTGGTAAACTATGGGATCCACGTAATCATATCATCATATCGCGTCTCATACTTACCATACTGGTTTGCATTTGATTTGCCAGCCATGCCCAGAGCCTTTCACATGGAATCATGGCGACGACAAAGTAAATGGGATCGTGGTCCTCTGCCACTTGTTTCACGAATTTCGTGTACATCCGTCCTTCCCTACTTAGACTAATACTGTCGGTGCTGGAGATATGCCACTTGGACGCGTGTTTTTTGAAGTAACTGGAATGCAAAAGATAAATACCATCATCTTTCCGTAGTCTCTTGGACGGATGTGGCAATAAAAGCCAATGCATTGAGTTTCTTGTTTGGAATTATATCAAAGAGGTAATATCAAGAGTAAATATCGAAAAAATGTCTAACTTGGAAGTAATAACCCGGATTTTCCCTCCACTTGGGCGTTTGTAGACGAAAATCGCAAGCACCCGAGCTTACCCAACTAGTGAGCATTAATTGGGCAATTCCAAATCTCTTAATTGGAAGGTAAATAATCGGATTTGTTGGCGTATTGGGATGATATGTAATGATGCTTTTTGCATTTAGTTGAGCAGTACGGGTTGCGTATTTTGATGTAAGTGGACAAAAGTTAAGTACATCTTTCTTAGAGAAACGACGTGTGTTTGTTGAATAAACCTTTCAAAGTGAATGCCATAGAGGGGGGAGCACATGGGCTAACTATACCCAATTCATAATCCATTGTCTGGTTATGTTACTATATACATATCTATTATACGGGAGTTAGTGACATAGAACTATAACGAATTCACTCTGAAAGACAGAGAGATAGCGCTCCCCTTACTCAGCCTTCCCTATCAAGAACAATGTTATGAAATTACGAGAAGAAAACCCACTGACCTTTCTAACCAGCATTTTTGATCCTCCACAAACTGCTTGACCTCTCCCGAAGCCCTTTTCTTGGATATCTCGTACGCATCCAATGCATGGTGGACATATACTAAATCTTGGAGAGCATAGCGTCCTGTAAGTATAATTCGAAACTAGAAATAAACAGCCTTCTTCAACGAACGATTTGAATCAGTATTTGAAATAGAGCCAGTCTGCACATACCAACAGTACAAATAATGAACGTGGGATGGTCTACACATACATCGTGTAATAAAGGGACCTTTTCGATGTTCATCGAAAGAGTCACCGGCAAGACGTGCCCGAGATACAACATACTCTAGAAACGACTGGTAAACACTTGGATTTGGGTGATACTATTGTTTTATGAGTGAGGCCTTTCGTCACAGGGATCGTGTTTAGTTATTGTGATGTTATGCAGTGAGAATATTTTCCTGTGGGATCTTACGACTTCTATTATTTTTATTTCATACACACTTGGAACTGATGGTAACTGCCATACGAAATAGGTCAAATTATTGATGCGGATATTCTATTATGGTCGAAGGCTGAATATTGAATGTCGGATCTGACGCCTGCTGTTCTTGACAGAACTCCGACATGTTTTCCACCATCTTTATATGTGTAATTCCGACGATGGATGCGGGCTATTGAATTTCGAGTCTGGCGCTTGTATCCTTTTGTTACATCCCAAGCAGCAAGTGATAGAGAAAGTAATAAAAGTATCAACCCAGTTTGAAGTGACCACACAGAGAAACGTTACAAAAATGTTCCCACTACGCAAGATAAGTACCGATTGGCCAACTCTTTCTCGCCATAGAAACGTAGGACAATATCACCAGTATTACCAAATACAAATGTAAAAGAATGACAAAGCTTTTCTCTTAACCCAGCTGAGACATTTTGGAAATTGCTGAAATTACAAGTGTCTGGTCCGTCGTTCATAATTCAGCCATCGTCCTTATATCCGCGTCCATAATCCAAGGACCTACTTCCATATAACCGCATTAGCACAAGATAGCATAGGCTAGTTTCCTGCAAGAGAGAAGCAGTCAACATTTTTATTGACGCCGGCAAAACATCTTGATGTTCGAAAATATCAAATCCGTATCGCTGATCAGTATTCTTATTCTGTGTGTTATTCGTTGTAAAGTCATCTAGAGAATGATATATTTTAGTCACGCTTTTTCTCAGTCACGCTTTGATTGTAACTGTTTAAAAGAACTCCATGAGGATCTTTAAGTACATGGGTTCATACGGACCCTAGCCCCGGGTTAAGCGAAATTAGACACAAGTTACGAAAAGTAACGCGATAGATCCTGCACGATACCCTCGTATTTTGCTATCAGCATGCGGTATGGATCGCCAAGTTTGAGAAAATTGAAGTGGAGGCGGTTGGAAGAAAAAACCGTTTTATAAGTTTCTGCAATAATGTTTTGTGACGTTGACTGAAATCGTCCCATTTAACACATGATCTAGCAAATGCTAATATGCGAGATATGTATACGCCATTTACAAGTCCCAGTGGAATATTGCTCTCATTACAAGCGTCTAGTCCGTCATTCATAATCCAGCCGTCGTCCATTAGAGAATATCCGCGTCCATAATCCAAAGACCTATTCCATTTTCCATATAACAGTATTAGCACCTAATTCAAAAAGACAATCATAGTATACATAAACATAGGCTTGTTTCCTGCAAGAGAGAAGCGGTCAACAGTTTTCAATGATGCCGGCAAGACATCATGATGTTCCAAAAATATCAAATCCGTATCGCTGATCAGTATTCTTAATCCACAATATTCGTTGTAAAATCGTCATCTAAGAATGATGTATCTCAGTCACGCTTTGATTGTGACTGTTCATATGAGTACCATGAGGTTTTTGCAGTACATGGGTTCATACGGCCCCTAGCCCCGGGTTAAGCGGAATTAGACACAAGTTACGAAACGTAGCGCCATAGATCTTGCACGCTACGTTCGTATTTTGCTATCAGCATGCGATATGTATCGCCAAATTTGAGAAAATTTGAGTGTAGGCGCTTGGTGGAATAGCCATGTTTTTTAAGTTTCTGCACCAATGTTTTGTGACGTTGATTAAAATCGTCACATTTAACACAGGATCTAGCAAATGCTGCTAAGCGAGATATGTATACGCCATATGCAAGTCCCACTGGAATATTACTGTCCAGAAAGGGATAGTTTACGATGTCGAAATTGTAATCATCTCTTTTGTCATAAAGTCGACGAGAGAGAATGCCCGCTTCATTTTTATAGAGATATAGATCTAAATATGATGTGCCTGTAGGGCTATCTGTAGTTTCCTTCAAATCCAGTGAAGGTGGATATATATCCGTCAATGCGTCGACAGGGATAGTTTACGATGTCAAAATTGTTATCTCTTTTTCATAAAATCGACGAGAGAGAAGGTTCACTTTATTTTAAAAGATATAGGTCTATATGTGATATACCGTTATGACTATGTTTAGCTTCCTTCAAATACAGTAAAGGTGGATATCTATCCGTCAATGCGTCATTTATATAGCGATTATCTACAGCGAGAAGATCGTCTATATAGCGTTTGGTGAATGACAAGGAAAGGGCTTTGAATTGATCGATTTTGAAAGCGCCTGCACACAGTCATTTTCATCCGAGAACACATATAGGTCAGCAAACAGGGGTGCACAATTAGTATCCAATGGAATACCTATATGCTGTTGATATATTGTGCTGCCAAATTTCACATAGATATTTTTAATGAGAATTCAAGCAACTCGATAAACAAAGAAACATCTCGAATGATATTCCTTGTATTTAGTGGAGCTAAAGAATGCTTTATGAACACTGACACTAATATATCGGCTATCAGTTTTGTTGAACAAGGATACTATTAATGATCTTAGACGGTCAATAAAGTCCTGATGAGGGATTGTGATATAGAGTCGAGAAATCCCACGTGAATACATGTCTGTACGGTGTGTGACCATCAGCAGCAAGTTCTTCCACAAGACATTGAGTTTTTCAGTATCCACATCAATTTAACACCAGAGTTTTTAGAAAGAGCAGCGCAATACCTTTCCCAAAATGCTTTTATCTCTTGAAGTTTCCTCGCCAACAAGGTTGAAAGAAGCTTGGTGGTGCAGCTTCTAGAACCAGCTATGAATCTAGCTTTGTATGGTTATTTATGTATTTTGGGAATCCAGTATACTTTTGGTATGTCGTTATGATTGGTTGGGAGACAAAAACGTATGGCTGAAGAAAATGACTGCTTGTACAATCTATTTAGTTCCTGCACTCGTGTAAATGTATTGAACGTTCAAGCATGTAACCCAGCAATCACCTAAAAACATTTAAGTTAGGCTCTGTCATATTCGGTAAACCCAGATTATACGCAATATGGAGTAAGCTCACGCAAATACTGAACAAAAAGGCTACCTTGCAAATATTATTAAGGGTGACCGTGAATCAGTTTAGGAGATAACGTAACGGGGTGCTCTCAATTTTGTTGTTGACATTTTTGCTGTATGTTCCTGTGGGGAAGATGTAGTTGACATCCTTGCACACCATGGGCTTCCATGTACAACACTACAAGAAGCTCCAGCCCCCACCCTGCCTTCCCTGCTTCGCCCCGCCTACATCAGTTCAGAATGTATCTTACCATAAATATTCGGGTGTAGAGTACCGGTCATCACTCCATGTATAAATTCTGTATTTAAAGCCTCAATGGCCAAGTCAATAGAGTTGTTCCACAGCCGTTTAGTCAAAGAATCGGGAGATTTCGACTGTAGATTTTGAGCGTTGGCATGCTCAAACATCATAGAGGCACTTCTCGGACTTCCTGGTGTATGCTCCATCATGGGAATAACTCGTTGTTATTGCACCAAAATGAAATGAGAAAAACTGAGATTAATAGAAAATAAACTACAGGTGAAATAAAAGCGAATAAAATTATTTCAAGAACTCGTTTTTATCGCACCGCCCAGTCACAGTCGTACATGACTTCCGATCCTGAACTCGAAAATCATCTACATGTTACATTGAGATTAAAAAATTTGCCCTCGTGACCATCTCTAAACAGATATGTCTGTGTCGTTGAAAACTGTTGACCGCTTCTCTTTTGCAATAATTTCACTTTTGTTTTTGTCTGCTTGGAAATTAATGCTAATATACTCTTTCAGTTCTGGACACGGAACTTTTTTATAGGCAACGGCTGGTTGCTGAATATCAAATCTGAAGCTTGTTTATGCAATTCACAAACAGTTAGCACATCTGATGCATCATTCAACAGTCGCTGTTGTTGTTGGGATATCGTCTAATCGACGCCAAAAAAATGATGGCTCATGACTCCAAACGTTTTGGATATAGACGTGACGTGCTATGACTGGGTCAAGGATATTGGGCAAAATTGTAATCCAAGAATATTTAGCTGCCGCGGTTATCTAGGCAGAATACTTTAACCCAATACACGGATCGAAATGAATTGATTCAGTCGAAAAATTCACCGCAATGTTCTTGAGCCGAAATATGTCGTCCCAAATGCTTCGATCCATCTTTTTTGGTAGTGTAGCCTTCGACCCAATATTGCATAAAAAAGCCAAAATTACGTGACAGTGTGTGATAGAGGTAACGCACGCCACTGGTCAAATGATATGAATTAATGAAATCCTATTTCACATTCGTCACACCATCATGAACATATTAACTCGATTAAAGCGAGTTGGTGAATTTAATAAATGTTATTTTATAATACAGGCTTGCGTACTGATCCCACCCACCCTTTCCCGATACATTTTAATCTCTTCTCATTCGTACAAAAAACCATGGATAAAAAAAGCCCCAAAAACATGGATATTTCACAGCAGACATGCTGGAAGTTTCTCCCTTTCTGTAGTAACTTCATAAAGTAATACAAGCGTCTAGTCCGTCATTTAATTTTAAGCCTTCACCCACTAAGAATTTCCGCGTACATAATGCAAAGCCCTAAGTCATATAACAGCAATAGTATCAACTAGGGAAAAAATCATACACATAAATATAGGCTAGTTTGCTGCAAAGACAAATACGGTCAACAGATTTCCGTGATGCCGGCAAGACATCATGATTTTTCAAAAATATCAAATCCGTATCGCTCATCAGGTATTCTCAATGTGTATGATATCCGCTTTCTAGAGATTGTGTGTATTCATATGAATACCATCTGGATTTTAAAGTGCTTGGGTTAATATGGCCCCTAGCCTTATGTTAAGCGGAATTAGACAAAGGTGACGAAATGCAATACCACGGATCTCGCCCGCCACGCTCCTATTTTGCTATCAGCATCGTCAAATTTGAGTGGAGGCGCTGTCTGGTATATCCCTGTTTCATAAGTTTCTGCAATAATGCTTTGTGACATTTATTAAACTTGTCATATTTTACACATCATTCAACAAGATCGTCTAAATAACTTTTGGTGAATGAGAAGAAACGGGCTTTGAAATAATCGGTTTTTGAATGCGTCTGCATATAGTCGAATTCATAAGAGAAGAGATATAGGTCAGCCAAAAGGGGTGCACAATTAGTACCCACTGGAATTCCTATATGCTGTTATATTGTGTTGCCAAATTTCACATAGATATTATTAATGAGATGTTCAAGCAACTCTATCAAAAAAGATCTGCTGAATGAAATCTTTTGTACATGGTTGAGCAAAAGAATACATCATGGCTTCTGACGTTAATAAATCGACGATCAGTTTCCTTAACTGAAATATAGTTGAAAGCGACGTTGAATCATATTCACTCACTCACCCAGTTTCGTGAACACCGATACTACTAATGATGTAAGACGGTCGATATGGCAGATTATTTCAACGACCTTGCTGTGGGCGAGTTCCCGCCAATCAACTTCAACTTCAACCAATCAGGTTCAACTTTTCTGGCTTTGATCACTCAATAATGTACTGTTCCATTACAGTCAGGACTAACGTACTGCTCCAGTTCAGTCAGGACTCTCTTGTCGGTACTCTTGTAAGCCCCTTCAGTAGAAGTGTTTTTAGGTTTTCCTCACTCACCATATCTAGGTTACCATCACAACTATTGCGTCCAGACGTGTAAAAGTTCCAGTCAAATAAACGCAACAAATAAAGGTTGTGGGGAAAAATGTAATGACAAGAAGTCATATTCCCCATAGGCCAATATTCTGATTGTCTATCTAAAAACCTTATAAAAAAATAAAAAAATATCATGCGATAATTTAAATCTCAGCCACGCTCTTAATGTAGATTTTCTGTGGACGTCTTAAATGACATGACCGCATGGCCCCTCTCACCGGCTTCAGCTGTATCAGATTAAAAAAAAATCCAAGATCAATAATGTCATAGACCTGTTAAGTCATCTGATGGAAAGCAATGAACTATGTGACTGTGACATGAAAGAAACGGCCGAAACAGAGAAATGTTACTATATTGCAAATTCTTGTCGCATATGAATTGCTTGAAAGCTAAGTGCAGGAAAGCTCTTGATTTGTGGAAGGTTGTTGCCTACAATCAAACACTTATCCAGGGTGTATTCCATGCCACGAAGATCTCACAGTGAAACATATTCGTATCGATTGTATAGATTTCAAAATTGCAAGAGATTCTTTTTATCGAGCAGCCACTTCAAAGGATCTTTTAATCGGACGAAAGGAGACTGTATCTTAGGTTATTTGAGAGAAGTCGGCTTGTTGCAAAGTTTTAATGTGTGTATGTTTTAATCTGTTGGATTACTGAGTTATTAACTTGAATACTTAGAATTTTGCCTATTTTATAGCTGAAATATTGCTTAACGCGGCGTCTATCCTTAATTCTCTTTCTCTCTCTCTCTCTCCATTGATATCGGTCACTTGTTCGTTCCCAACTTGATTATGGCTCCATTGTTTACAACGGTGCAAGCAAGTTAAACTTGACAAAGCTAGATCTATTCTCCATCAAGGACTAAGGCTTTGCCTTGGAGCGTTCAGAACATCCACTTCTTCTCTGGAAGCTTATATGTCGAAGCAGATACATTTCATTCGAAGAATTAAACTATCACTGCAATATATAAACAATGCGATCAAATCACTCGAATCCTGCATATAACTGTTTTCAGATCTCAATTCGTGGATTTCTGTTTAAAGAAACCCTCCACCCTTCCGCCTGTTGGAATTCGTATGTAACCACACATTGTGGCAGGTGGTATTAAGCTTAGTGAAATTTTACCTAACAAGCTCTTACCATTTCCACCATGGCAGTTAGCTAAACCAGCAGTAGATATTACACTAATAAAATATAAAAAGGCAAACACGAGCCAGCTCGGCTGATCAGTGTCCAGGGTGATCGGAACTGTGAATTCTGGCACATGTGGGTACCGTTAACGACGTTAAACCCTACTACTCACTCTCACTCGTGTATACACAAGAATTTAGTCTGCTGAGAGAAAAAGACAAATCACATCAGACTATTTATACAGATGGCGAGAAAGCAGCATGTGCTGCCATCTTTAGTTCCAAAACTAAAACTTGTCGACGACCAGGTAAAAGTTCGATATTCACTGCAGAAGAAAAAGCTATATTGTCGGCTTTGGAAGGTATTGGGTCCACTAAAAGAAAAGATAGTGCCACGGCACTGTAGCTCATCTGGCTGTAACTGGAGAAAGTAGCTGTAAGAAATATTTACTAAAGAACTACAATAGAGGAGTTTCTAACTTGTGTTGTCCCCCCTGAACACTGAATGATCCGTGCAGTAATTTCCTGAGATTTCATGATAAAGTTTCATGACAAATTCAAGATGCGGCCATATTAGATTTTCGAAGTGGACCAAAAAAGGTATCTTGCACAACTGGACCACAAGGGGAGCCTGTGTACCCAATTTGACACAGATCCATGCAGTAATTTCCTGAGAATTCACGATTACAAATTTCATGGGGGAATTCAAGATGGCCGCCTGGTGGCCATATTGGATTTTCGAATCGGACCAGAGAAAGTATCTTGCACAAGTAGACCCCAAGGGGAACCTGTGTATCAAATTTAAAAAGGATCCATTCAGTAGTTCATGAGAAATCGCGATAACAAAGTGTCATGGGGAAATCCAAGATGGCCGCCTGGGGGCCATATTTTACTTTCGAATCTGATCACAAAAGGTATATTGCACACCTAGACCCCAAGGGGGACCTGTGTACCAAATTTGAGAAAGATCCATGCAGTAGTTCCTGAGAAATCGCGATAAAAAAGTTCCATGGAGAAATCCAAGATGGCCGCCGGGTGGCCATATTGGATATTCGAATTGGACTACAGTACACATGTTGTACAACTAGATCCAAAGGGAAACCGGTGTACCAAATTTGAGAAAGATCCATGAAGCAGTTACCGAAAAATAATGACAAGATTTCCCTGGCAAATTCAAGATGGCCGCCATGGCAGCCACATTTAAAATAATATCGACACCGCATGAACAAATTCTGATGCACCCATTAGGGGGAACATGCATGCCAAGTCTCAGCTTAATCAGCCAAGCGGTTTCAGAGAAGATGTTTACGGACGACGCATGACGGACGATGGACAATCAGACCTTCGGCCCAGATGAGCTAAAAGATAAGTCATATTCTCAGATTCACTGTCATACCTCCAAGCGATTAAAGTGGAAATTCAACTCCTCCCACCATCTTGAATATTCTACGATTATATGACTAGATTTGATCAACAGATTTATACTGTGTTTTGTCTTTTGCCTGGTTACATCGGCATCAAAGATAATACTGTGGCTGATAGAATGGCTCAGGCAGCCCTAGATAATGTTGTTGTTCCTGTTGGAATCCCATATAGCGATTTCAGACCCTCTATCTGTACTTCAGGTATTTCAATCTCTATTGGAAGCTGTGAATAATAAACAAACTTCAGGAGTTCAAAAGAAAACTGCAGGCTATACTCATCTAAACAGCCAGAAACGTTACGATCAAGCCAGGAACAGGCGATGAAGAATCGACCATACACGATTAGCTCGCGAGCAT
Source organism: Hanleya hanleyi (assembly GCA_036873755.1). Classification (NCBI taxonomy): domain Eukaryota; kingdom Metazoa; phylum Mollusca; class Polyplacophora; order Lepidopleurida; family Hanleyidae; genus Hanleya; species Hanleya hanleyi. Next base: position 88,908 of record JAVTVY010027558.1, read on the forward strand.
TTACTTAAAAAAGCCAGTCCCAAGGTATATTCCATGCCACGAAAATCTCACAGTGAAACATATTCTTATCGATTGTGTAGATTTTAAGATTGTAAGAAATTCTTTTTATCGAACAACTACTTTAGAAGATCAGTCTAGTCGAGTGAAAGAACAGTGTATCTTAGGTTATGTGAGAGAATTCGGTTTGTTTTAATGTGTTGGATTACTAAGTTATTAACTTGGATAGTTAGAACTTTGTTTGAACGTCGCTATATAGATGAAATATTGCTTAACGCTACATTAAACCTTAATTTGCTCACTCTTTCCTTTACAAAACAAGTCTGTGGGACCCGAGGCAGACCAAGCGCTTCATTCTCCACCATGTTAACCACAGTCACAAACTACTATCACAATGATTTGTACAGAGGGCAAGCTTGGAGGACGAAACGCCCAGCGGCAAAATCTCACCATCTACAGATAAGTAAATGCAACATGTAAAGATGCCGACGTATTGACAAGACAGCATATGACTCCACAGTTCGATATTGTGCAAACATAAGGGGGGACTAACGTGCAAATTACAAGCGTCTAGTCAGTCATTCACAATTCAGCCGTCGTCCATTAAAGGATATCCGCGTCCATACTCCAAAGACCTATTCCATATTCCAGGTAACCGTATTAGCACCAAATTCAAAAAGACAATCATAGTATACATAAACATAGGCTAGTTTTCTGCAAGAGAGAAGCGGTCAACAGTTTTCAATGATGTCGACAAGACATCATGATGTTCCAAAAATATAAAATCCGTATCGCTGATCAGTATTCTTAATCCATAATAATCGTTGTGAAGTCGTCAACCAGCAGCATTATTCCATTCAAAGGATTATGCCGCTATAGCGGGAGTCATAAAGTCCTATCGCGGTTGTTTGTTGTCTTCCTTGATGACACTGTCAAGTGATGCTGCCATCACGGAATATACCCATATATCGGGAGAGAGCTCGCGATCTGATAACTATATAGCGAATACAGTATTGAAAATTTACACCGCCCTTTATTTCAGCCACATTAAATTAGCAATCCTTGTCATAAACTGTCTGTCATAATAAAGCTTGGAACTTGAAGATTAAAAAAAAAAAAAAAAACAGTTCCAAAACAGCGTAAAAATATTTTGTCAAACTCACATATTTATCTCATGGAACCACGTACCGGGAAAATGGCATCGTCCATGAGGTTAGCGAAGCAATTGTACAATTTCCACATATTATGAGGCAAAAACGATCGTAAAATGTCCAATTTTCCTTACATCGTGTGATATTTGAGAATTGGAATAGATGGAAGACTTATGACTTATGGATTTATTATGAAAGGTAAGAGGATTGCCCGTTTGAACTTCATCCACCATAGCTCGATCTGTGCAGCTACAATGGTAGCTAAATAATATATAGCCCTCACGAGTATGAGGGCTATAGGTCGGCCCCAGTCACCTCCAGCGAGGGTTTTAGATAATTTTATTACGAATCACCCACCTCTGAAACTGCCGTACATCTAATCTCTTATCCCCTCCTGCGCACTATTTTAAAATATTGCGCACTATTGTAAAATAGTAACGAATATATCGCCGTCTGAATTTTCCAGTCGACAACTTCCACTTTATACGCGCCATGTTCGCCCAGCATACATATTACCGTGACGTCACCAACATGGCGCGTAGAGAGTTGAAGTTTTCGACTGGAAAATTCAGACGGCGATATATTCGTCACTATTTCACAATAGTGCGCAAGATTTTAAAATAGTGCGCAGGAGGGGATAGAGATTAGATGTACGGCAGTTTCAGAGGTGGGCGATTCGTAATAAAATTATCTAAAACCCTGGCTGGAGGTGACTGGGGCCGACCTATAGCCCTCATACTCGTGAGGGCTATATATTATTTAGCTACTACAATGGCAGACTTCTCTCGTCCAATCAAAGGTGCGACATCAATCATAGCGTTTTCGAAGGCCAAACTCGACACGTTGTCCTTGGAGAACAATACGTGAAGATTTTTTTTCCAAAGACATCTCCAATCTCTCTTCACCTTCCGATGACTGTCGAAGGGATAATGATTCAACGGAGAACAGAATTTCAAGTGTCACCAAATACTCACAACAACAAGCATTTACGAAGAAATTTTTGCACCAAGATTTTATATTTATATTTCGTGAAATAGAGGGGTATGGTTTTTCGCGCTTCTCAATCAACTTCTATGTGCATTTCATAGTTTACAAGAGACGCACTGTTTCACAGGTGGATGCACGGTTCGACTGCATCAATGCCATAAGCAGGGTTGATCACTGCGCACTAATTATAGGGTAATAGGGTGATTTTCATTAATTACCTTGCATCACTTGACGGTACAGCTTAAACCGTGAATTATGATGCAAATGGACGGTACGACCAACGACAAAATGGAACGCACCCCAGTTCATTCAGGGTCACGGTACTATGGTGCAGGTGACAAAAAAAAATTGGCAAGCAGCCAAAAGTTTGTACGACAGCAGTGTATGGAAAAGGATATAACCCATTTTCAGACGAAAAAACCACAAACGGATTAAGAACATGCAAAAGGCCTAACTATACGGTATAACTAGTGCTGTGTGCAAGTTTCGTGATCTTCCTTGCAGTAGTTTTTGAGATACGGCAAAGAAAAAATAAAGTTAACAGACAGACAGACGTAAATTCTCATACAATTACACCTCAACCCATATGGGCTGAGGAGTAAAAATTATCCATGTGATGATTCGTATCTCAGTCACCCTTTAATGTAGCTGTTCATGTGTACGTCTTAAATGGCAAAACCACACGCTCCATAGTACCGGCTAGGTGATCTCCTTAACAGCATCATGGTAATTCAAGTTTTTGTGACCTCAGAATTACATACTTAAAGGAAATACAAGGGGGTTCTTTGAACTTAAAATCTGATACAGTGTACAAATACAAATATCAGATCTGACATTCGGTAGCCAGCCGTGCAACATGGTGAATGTACTCCATCAGACGTCCACGATGCTCATCTACTAAAATCAGTTGTCTGAGCCGATCTGTCATCACAGCTCCCGAGCTAGCGTATCTGATTCTGCATAAGCCGGTGCTAGGGGCCGTGTGGATACTTCATAGTCTCCACATGAACATCTTCAATAAAACCGCGGCTGAGATACTAAGGCTACGTCCGAGAATCCACCGTATTCTGGATGTTAAGTGCCAAGAGATGCATTCCTGTAGTCATATGGTTTTTAGTCACCAGACGTCGTCAATTTTCCCCACCTCTTGAATATCGCTGCAGTTGCATAAAACTTCTATAGATGTCGTAGGTATAAAACACAGCTGCCAAGCGAGTATTCATACATAACAATTTTGATACACATTTATGCTAGCTCATTACTTATACTCACTAATAGTTATGGCGTCGATGGAATTTGGTCCTGAAATATGACGGACAACTTCACTGTTCCCGCGTCGACTTCACGGCATAAACCATCCCGGTGATGTCGTTGTGCACACTCCAGTTCACGGTAAAAATTGGCCTCAGCTCCTCAGAGAATTTGGCGTAAGAGGCGACTAACTGGGGCACCCGTGGGGTTTCCGGTGTGAAGAGGAATAGGAACCAAACGTCACGATATGACTGAAATAGTGTTGAAGTGAGGTTAAATCATGTTCACTCATTCACTTACCCTTGCAGCAGTCAGTAAATAAATAATGTATATGTATTCTCATTCACACAACTTGCACAGTTATATATAATAACGGGTCAGTGCCTCGGGGCAATTAAATGGTAATCTAACCTATATTACGATCTTTTCTTCAGTTATGTAGTTAACAGTTGGTTAATTCTAGTGTACGTGTTCTTATGTATAGTCCTATGCATAACCGACATCCCCTATCCGAATCGTTCACTGGTGCGATAAGACAGGTCATTTACTTTTGATAAGCATCTTGTTTAGATAAATGATGTTTAAATTTATGAACTCGCCGATGTAGATGGCTCACTGGAAGATACTGTTTGAATACCGTTCAGACGAAGTGAAGAAGATATCAGTGAGTGAGATAGTATGATTTAACGTCGTTTTCAACAATCTTTCACTCATATCAAGACGCTGGGTCGTATTTCTTTTCACACTCGGGAGCTCCGCCATTAGGGTTCTGTTATCTGAATATCATCATATGAAGTGAGGATAGCGAAAGAGAGAGAGAGAATTTAGGTTTAACGTCGCGTCATGAGGCTAGCATCATGTATTAATGCGATACATTAGAAGTCGTTATAGAGGAAGATCGTCTGGACGTGTGTGATGGGAGATCAATTGACACCGCGGTTTCTTTGTTGGATGAGTGGGTTTTTTATGTAACTAGATCTGCTTGTTTGTTCTGGTTCTTTGTGGAAGATGAGTGTCTTTATTTATTTTTCGAGCCGTTTTTTTGTGTTTCGTTGATAGATTGTTTGATCTTTAGATACATTTGTAATTGCGGTTGTTGGTCGCTATATAATAGAAATATTGCTGAACCCGTCGTTAAATTGAATTCTTTCTCTTCCTTGTGCACCACCATCCTGGGTTTCAAGGGTGATCCTAGACATGACTAACACCGCAAGTTTATCATGCTTATATCGATTTCCGTAATGGCACAGCTACATAAGCGATCTTGGGTCTACCCTGGTGCCCCGGTTGCACTGAATAAAGTACATAGATCCACAGTGTGCAGATTGTTCAGTTGTCAAATTTGCAGCTTGTATCACATCAACGGGTGGCGTCACACTAACCTTCCGTTTGCGGCCTGTATAACAAAAGGATAAATAACGACATGACTCCGCAAAAGTATTTGCAGTATCGTATATGACTCTCTCATATTTAATTCTCTCTGTCTAAAACGCCATACTTGTGTCATGTGCCGAGTTCCAAATGGGAAAATTCTTGTCATATTCCACAAGTAAGGTTTTTTGAGCTTTTGCTCAGTTGTCATACGTATGACTTTCGTCTTTTCACAGTTAGTTACCAATCAGTTTTCTTCGCACCAAAATTTTCCATTACACTGTTGGTATTGATTCCGAGCTTGTTAAGATCGGTGTCATTTGCACAAATAGTGATGTCATCTTCAACATATCAAATAGTGATGTCATCTTCAACATATCAAACAGTGGTGTCATCTGCAACATATGAATGTATGAATGACAGATGAAAGGCAAGTCATTCATGAAAATAAGCAACAGGAGCGGTCCCATAATATTACCCCGGGGTACTTTGTATACAGTTGTATGTGGCATATCTTTCCCATGGGGGATACATTGCTTCCTTTCGAACAGTTATGTTCTAAACCAATCAATAGTATTTTGTCACTTTTATACATTGTTAGCTTAGCAATGTCGATCACATCGAAAGTCCATTTACCAAACCTCTGTCCACTCATGTTGAATATTCATGTCCTGGCACGTAACAAAATGCAGAGACTATGTATCTTTCAAAATGTCCAAGAAATCATCTATGTGTATACTGCATATACTGCCCATGCGAAATGATACATAGAGACGAGCATGACAATGGCAATACCCACTAGACGATAATTGAGTATGGAAGAAAGGATATCGCGTAACTAGCATAGTCATATAACTAATATGTCATGTAAAATATTCTTCGTTTGAGGAAAGGTCCAGAAACCTAACAATTGTGGGTCATCTTGAAATTGTGTAAATATCTCAAAATGCTCATGAATGGCAGCAGCCAGATTCCCGATCAGTACATTGTTATGGTATAGACACATTAGACACTAGGCCCATGGCATTATACGGGGATCAATGTTGAGGGATGGATCAATTTATTGTAGAAGATATCAGCTTTGGTGTAGTTTCACTAAGGTGTATCATATATTGGGGTTGACGATAAAGGGGGAAATTTGCAAAATGCTAAGCATTTCCGAAATATAATAACCGAAATATGGAACGGGAGATCAAGGGCAATAACTCTGAGGGATATCATCAAAACAAGTAGCGCAGGACAGAAGCAATCAGACTCCTAAATAAATCCCATTAACGACCATGTTAATGAAACTGTACCTGGCTGATTGCCTAATCAATGTTGGAGTTTCATATCCTGGCAGTTTGTAGCTTGATTCAAATGCTTCAGGGCCACCAACTTCTTGTCAACTTTTTACCGTCAAAATTTTGAGCTAGAGCGTCATGTTCTCAAGTACCCCATTCCCGACTAGTTACTCACCTGGAAAAAGTAGTGTTTACGCGCCTCCAAATAGTACCCCAGATTGCCATGAATTATATACAGAATCCCAAAAGAAAATAACAACTCAAACTGGCACATGTGACACTAACTGCTAGCCATCCAAACCCCTGTTTCACTATCACCAGTAAGCAGGAAAAAAATCAGCAACAAAAACTTGTCCTTTGTGGCAGAGATCACTTGTAGGGGTTAACGGGGAGGGGACTTCTTTTAGGAGCCTGAGGCCTATTACATAGGTTAAATTCATCCAATCAGAATGTAATTCCGGTGGCAAGTGGCTTACTCATTTACCTTCCACATGAGCACATTTGAGCCACATAAATCAAAATTACCTCTAGTTATGAGGTATTTTCTACATGAACCCCCATTCTAAAACACAAAATACATGTATCCAACATGACATACGGTACCCTAGAGAAACAGCCTGGTTCAAGAGAACAACTGTCATTGAGGAACTAGTAAAACCAAAAATGCATTCTGAATATATTTCTGAATATTATACTCAATTATGGATCCCTCCAGGTTATTTTTATTATTTCTAATAATTTTTCAAAAATTATGCAAAAAAAGCCAAAATTCTGACATTTTCGGCATAAAAATGGGAATCCAGTAGAAAAACTAAAAAGCTGTACCTGTCAAATTTTGGTCTATATTCAGGATAAACATCTGATACACAAATAAATGCCAGACAGTGGCAGGAAAAATCAAAAGCAGGAGAGTGCTGTCATTCCTTCATACCCAATACACAAAATTGTGTGTATGGGTCAGGGTGGCCCATACAGTACATTAGTCAATGATGAAAGGTGTCAAATCAATCAAAATACACTATTGTCACAAAGACAGATAGTATATAAAGTTAACCAATCACTTGGATATCACATCGCATTTCTGGCACCACTGGAACGCTAACAAATCACCATGAAAACGTTGAAGAAAGGGAAACAACTCAGGAAAAGGAAGCTGAGGAATGCTGCCACCTGGTTCAAACAAGGCAAAGATAACCAGAGGTTGAAAACACTTATGCGTCTACATGATACAGGGGAAACTCCGTCGACCTCAGGCACAATGGCAAATGCTGATCAGATTATACCAGAGTCGACATGGCAGCCCAGGCTTGACAGGAATGAATTCAACCAAGTTGCTCGACTCGGACCTGGTGGACATACTTACATAATCCCAGATGAGGAAGGGAGACCAGGCAATGCAAAACTGTTACGTCCCAAGACTTCAAGTAAGCCAGATCTAGCAGAAATGTATGCACAGACTGAAGTCGACCAAGGAAGAACTGGTATGAGACTGGTGCATGCTGGGAAGCATCAAGATATGTGGAACGAGGCAATACGAGACCATGCTGCGAATAGCCCTACCTGTTCTATTCCGGAGTTTGCCGTCACAGAGGTGCAGATGGGTTTATGCTGGAAACAAACTTTAAATTGTAAGAGATGTACCTTCAAATCGAGGCAGTGGAAACTGTACAATGAGGTTCAGCACAAGGGACGAGGCCGTAAAGCAGCAACAACGAACATCCAACTTCAGTCAGGACAGATGGACACCCCTGCAAGCAATACAAAAATTAGGTTGTTGTTAGCCAGCAGTGATATACCCCCACCCTGCAGATCTTCAATGCAGAAAACAGCAAACAAAGTTGGAGAAAAGGTTTTGCAAACTGCAGAATCTGACATGGCAGAGAGAAGAAAGAATGTGAAAAAAATTAACAAGATGAGAGGTCTACCTGAAAATCAGCCAATCAACATGCAGTTTGATGTGCGGTACAACAGTACGACTCTGGTGAACAGAAATAAATATGGACAGAGTGCATCTCAAGCCATTGGTGTTGTTTGTGAGGACCAGACTGACCAGCACAAAATACTGGGATTATATGTGGAGAACAAACTCTGTGCTGCTGGGGCTTACTTGAGGGCAAAGGGATATTCTGTTACATGCCCAGGGCACGTTGACTGCACCGCAACCATTTCGGAGGAAACTAATATTTCAGAGAGGAAAATGGGTTATGAATTAGGAAAAAAATTTGGAATTGAAAGTGTCCTCGTGAAATATCTTACCACAGATGGAGATGCCAGAGGGGCAGCAGGCTTTGACGAGGGACTACGTAGTCTACAACCCATCATCGAGGTGCAGAGACAGGCAGATACAGTTCATCTTGGACAGTCGCAGTTTCATAAGGCCAATAATGCCAACTTCTCTGAATTTATGTTCCCCGGGGAGACGAAACAGGACCAGAAAGAGGCTCAACAAGTCTTCAGTGGTGATCTGAAAGACAGAAGTCATCTGATTTTGAAGAAGTTGTTTGAAACATATGCAGGGGACATAACCGAGATAGCAAAAAAACTACCTAAGGTGATAGATGCCACAATTGATTGTTATGCAGGTGATTGTAGCAGTTGCAGGAACCATGCAATAGTGTGCGGGGGAGGAAATTTCACAGGCTGGTGGAAAAAATCCAGAAATCTAAGTAGTCACAATATCAAATGGCTAAACATGGATGACAGCGACAGAATGCTGATGCGAAGTATTCTAAACATGAAGCTACATGCAGCGGCACTGGAGACCATTCGACATAATTCAACTTCCTGTAAAGCAGAAAGCATGAATCGGGCCTTTAGCGCATCTTTACCCAAAAATGTCAACTTTCCTACCAATGCTGCAGCAAGGGCTGGGTCAGCAGTGTTGAGACTGAACCTTGGAGTAGGGACATCACAGCATAAGAAACTGGAAGCTCTCGGTGCACCTCTGGAAGCTGGATCATCTGCCTGTAAAAGCCTGAAACAAATGCAGAAAGAAGGGGATTATCACAGACAATATATAAAGAGGCCAGAAGTTAAGAAACGAAAAATACAGAACAGAACAGTTAAACTTGAGAAATACATTATAGCTAAGAAAGCTAAAACTGAAGAAGATAAGGAAAAACGACGACTGGATGGTTATGAGAAAAGACAGCTAGACAAAAACATGTCTGATTATGAAAAGGATCATATTTACAATAAACGAAACAAAGTTACCTCCCCTGATGTGACCGACTCGGATTCTCTGATTTCTGAACTAGATAACTGACATTCTAAAAAAAACAGACAGTTACGATATGTCGTGCCTAAATACAAATGGCCAGAACATTTTGCGGCCACCCGACATCTCTGTCGTTGGTTGTTAATAGCACTGACTTCTTCACTTAAATGTGCAAGATTGTTACATAATGTATTATGACATATGTGGCTTATGTCACCAGTGTAATGTTCCAAATTTAAATTGTTCTCCAAAATAAACATCAATCTATGAACATGAATTGTCTTCCATTTTGTTCTCCCTGGAGGTTGGATGTTAATCACACCATAGTGTGGTGGGTGGGATTTTTTTGCCCCAGCCCAGACAATGCAAGCCCCATTTGGGCTTAATTGGCTATTAAAATTAATTTTTGCTAAATATTTTGCCTTCCATAAATCCGCCATTTTCCCGACTAAATTCTGAAATCAACATCAGACTGGGAGATTGACATCCAGCCTCCTTCACGCGACTTACCGTATGGTGCCTGTTTATCCATGTGCCAGAGTGGTAGGCATCAGACTCCTAAATAAATCCCATTAACGACCATGTTAATGAAACTGTACCTGGCTGATTGCCTAATCAATGTTGGAGTTTCATATCCTGGCAGTTTGTAGCTTGATTCAAATGCTTCAGGGCCACCAACTTCTTGTCAACTTTTTACCGTCAAAATTTTGAGCTAGAGCGTCATGTTGTCAAGTACCCCATTCCCGACTAGTTACTCACCTGGAAAAAGTAGTGTTTACGCGCCTCCAAATAGTACCCCAGATTGCCATGAATTATATACAGAATCCCAAAAGAAAATAACAACTCAAACTGGCACATGTGACACTAACTGCTAGCCATCCAAACCCCTGTTTCACTATCACCAGTAAGCAGGAAAAAAATCCGCAACAAAAACTTGTCCTTTGTGGCAGAGATCACTTGTAGGGGAGGGGACTTCTTTTAGGAGCCTGAGGCCTATTACATAGGTTAAATTCATCCAATCAGAATGTAATTCCGGTGGCAAGTGGCTTACTCATTTACCTTCCACATGAGCACATTTGAGCCACATAAATCAAAATTACCTCTAGTTATGAGGTATTTTCTACATGAACCCCCATTCTAAAACACAATATACATGTATCCAACATGACATACGGTACCCTAGAGAAACAGCCTGGTTCAAGAGAACAACTGCCATTGAGGAACTAGTAAAACCAAAAATGCATTCTGAATATATTTCTGAATATTATACTCAATTATGGATCCCTCCAGGTTATTTTTATTATTTCTAATAATTTTTCAAAAATTATGCAAAAAAAGCCCAAATTCTGACATTTTCGGCATAAAAATGGGAATCCAGTAGAAAAACTAAAAAGCTGTACCTGTCAAATTTTGGTCTATATTCAGGATAAACATCTGATACACAAATAAATGCCAGACAGTGGCAGGAAAAATCAAAAGCAGGAGAGTGCTGTCATTCCTTCATACCCAATACACAAAATTGTGTGTATGGGTCAGGGTGGCCCATACAGTACATTAGTCAATGATGAAAGGTGTCAAATCAATCAAAATACACTATTGTCACAAAGACAGATAGTATATAAAGTTAACCAATCACTTGGATATCACATCGCATTTCTGGCACCACTGGAACGCTAACAAATCACCATGAAAACGTTGAAGAAAGGGAAACAACTCAGGAAAAGGAAGCTGAGGAATGCTGCCACCTGGTTCAAACAAGGCAAAGATAACCAGAGGTTGAAAACACTTATGCGTCTACATGATACAGGGGAAACTCCGTCGACCTCAGGCACAATGGCAAATGCTGATCAGATTATACCAGAGTCGACATGGCAGCCCAGGCTTGACAGGAATGAATTCAACCAAGTTGCTCGACTCGGACCTGGTGGACATACTTACATAATCCCAGATGAGGAAGGGAGACCAGGCAATGCAAAACTGTTACGTCCCAAGACTTCAAGTAAGCCAGATCTAGCAGAAATGTATGCACAGACTGAAGTCGACCAAGGAAGAACTGGTATGAGACTGGTGCATGCTGGGAAGCATCAAGATATGTGGAACGAGGCAATACGAGACCATGCTGCGAATAGCCCTACCTGTTCTATTCCGGAGTTTGCCGTCACAGAGGTGCAGATGGGTTTATGCTGGAAACAAACTTTAAATTGTAAGAGATGTACCTTCAAATCGAGGCAGTGGAAACTGTACAATGAGGTTCAGCACAAGGGACGAGGCCGTAAAGCAGCAACAACGAACATCCAACTTCAGTCAGGACAGATGGACACCCCTGCAAGCAATACAAAAATTAGGTTGTTGTTAGCCAGCAGTGATATACCCCCACCCTGCAGATCTTCAATGCAGAAAACAGCAAACAAAGTTGGAGAAAAGGTTTTGCAAACTGCAGAATCTGACATGGCAGAGAGAAGAAAGAATGTGAAAAAAATTAACAAGATGAGAGGTCTACCTGAAAATCAGCCAATCAACATGCAGTTTGATGTGCGGTACAACAGTACGACTCTGGTGAACAGAAATAAATATGGACAGAGTGCATCTCAAGCCATTGGTGTTGTTTGTGAGGACCAGACTGACCAGCACAAAATACTGGGATTATATGTGGAGAACAAACTCTGTGCTGCTGGGGCTTACTTGAGGGCAAAGGGATATTCTGTTACATGCCCAGGGCACGTTGACTGCACCGCAACCATTTCGGAGGAAACTAATATTTCAGAGAGGAAAATGGGTTATGAATTAGGAAAAAAATTTGGAATTGAAAGTGTCCTCGTGAAATATCTTACCACAGATGGAGATGCCAGAGGGGCAGCAGGCTTTGACGAGGGACTACGTAGTCTACAACCCATCATCGAGGTGCAGAGACAGGCAGATACAGTTCATCTTGGACAGTCGCAGTTTCATAAGGCCAATAATGCCAACTTCTCTGAATTTATGTTCCCCGGGGAGACGAAACAGGACCAGAAAGAGGCTCAACAAGTCTTCAGTGGTGATCTGAAAGACAGAAGTCATCTGATTTTGAAGAAGTTGTTTGAAACATATGCAGGGGACATAACCGAGATAGCAAAAAAACTACCTAAGGTGATAGATGCCACAATTGATTGTTATGCAGGTGATTGTAGCAGTTGCAGGAACCATGCAATAGTGTGCGGGGGAGGAAATTTCACAGGCTGGTGGAAAAAATCCAGAAATCTAAGTAGTCACAATATCAAATGGCTAAACATGGATGACAGCGACAGAATGCTGATGCGAAGTATTCTAAACATGAAGCTACATGCAGCGGCACTGGAGACCATTCGACATAATTCAACTTCCTGTAAAGCAGAAAGCATGAATCGGGCCTTTAGCGCATCTTTACCCAAAAATGTCAACTTTCCTACCAATGCTGCAGCAAGGGCTGGGTCAGCAGTGTTGAGACTGAACCTTGGAGTAGGGACATCACAGCATAAGAAACTGGAAGCTCTCGGTGCAC